>JAIUCT010000019.1:2110140-2129962 GCA_021307375.1 Tetraneura akinire | reverse complement strand
CATAATTTCCATAGAATGTACATAATTTCCATAGATTGTACATAATTACCATAGATTGTACATAATTTCCATAGATTGTACATACTTTCCATAGAATGTACATAATTACCATAGATTGTACATAATTTCCATAGATTGTACATAATTTCCATAGATTGTACATAATTTCCATAGGATGTACATAATTTCCATAGATTGTATATAATTTCCATAGAATGTACATAATTTCCATAGATTGTACATAATTTCCATAGATTGTACATAATTTCCATAAGATAATATAGTCTGTAATTACCATATTTATAGTAAATCGTGATAAGTGATAATTTTATGTAGCAAGATCAAACGAAGCCCACGGAGCCTAATCTAAACCACGGATATATCTATATTATACGAAGCTTACGGAGCCTAATCTAACCCACGAATATTTATCATACATATATGTATACCTATCTATTAATCTATTATCTAAACAGCTGATGCTCTGAGCTGCATTTTGTTCATTATTATATTTCTCATGATTATTTATGATTCTTCTTTTTCTTGATGCAAAATGCGATAACGTGAACCTTTTTTTTAGACATAAATATTATAATAGTGTTATTACCTTATTAAGTATTAAGTACAATATGTATAAGAAACGAAAAGTTCTTAATACACCCAAATAATATTATTTTATTATTATACTATAAATTTTATAATTTCAATAATAACCATTCAGTGCAAAAACAATACTTTCTTTTTACAAAAAAAAGGCAAGGACCCTTCTACGACGAGGCCCGCGGAAAAACCCGCCTTTGTATATATGTAGTTCCGCCTCTGTGTGGGGGCACTGTTTATTTTTTGTTACATAATTTTAGCACCCCCAATATTTAGGCTCTAGTTGCGCCTATGATATAGGTACCGACATGTAATTATCGATTATTGTTTGAAATTGAACATTTTATTTATTATAATAATCTTTACTTTATAAATTTATAATATTATACTTTAATATAGATACCTACTTATATCAAATTATATAAAATTTGATATTTTGGAATAAATCCATATAAAATAGGTAGGTACGTATTAAATATTAATTAATAACTTACATTAAACTACACAAGTTTGTGCGTCATCGTCATGTGTTTATTGACATTCCAGAATTATATTTTATATTATTTTTTTTTTTTATAAAGAAAAATATTTTGTTTTTTATCTATATTGGGTATAGCTATAAACGTGTATAAGTATAGTCATAACTCATAAAAGTGAATTACTTAACTTTTATACAATAGTTTTTGTAAACATGTATTGATGTTATAAGTGTAATCGTAAAACTGTAATAGTTACAAACAACGGTAAGATGTAGAAGAAAATATAAACAATATTATAATATTGCGACAAGGGCATCTTAATAAGCTATTTTTTTACATATACAGGTAGGTACTTAGTGGCATATTTAGGATTTTTAAAGGGGGGAGATATGATTGAAAAAAATTGTCTATCCCCTTTCCCCATTCATAATATTTATAGGTAGATATTATCCATTTTTAATAACTATACATATACATATATATTATATATTATTTTTATTATTTAACCTTTATTGTTTTTTATATATTTTATAAGACAAATTCAACTTTTCTAGGTTTTTTGATATTTCATTAATTATATATTCCACGTCCAATTTAATGTCTCTATGGATGGACAGCATTGCAAGGCTATTCAACCGATTACAATAATATATACAATAAAAATAAATATTATACGTTGTACAAGGTACAACACGTCACGTGATTTTTATTATACCATGAAAAAAAAATGTAATATCAAATTTTCTAAGCATGTTGCATGTAGCAATTAATATTATATTAATTGTATATTTCAATAACAATATTGTTACAACTATCACTATGAAACATTTGTCTTTTATGACAAAGAACCACAACGTTCTAGTGAGTAGAACAATCTTTACTCGTTGCCAGATATATTGGCTCTTCTCGTTACATTTTCAGTTTTCTGTAATTAATAATTATTTTCGATTATTTTTTTTTTTTTTACCGCTCAACGCAGCACGCTAGGACGGTTGTTTATTATAAATTTATGAAAATAAACATGGAGAACCTACGTCCCGCCGTACGAGACCATTTCTGGAATTTTTTTATTTTTTTTTAGTATCTATATGGCTATATTAATAACACAATATATAAGTACATATTACAAGAAAGCAAAGCCTAAGATATAGGTATCTCCCTCATCTCCCCCCATAAATACGCCACTGCAGGTACTTTCTGTATTCTAATGAATACCTAATTCAATAGTTCAATACGAACACTTGTTGAACACAAAGTCAATAAAATATATTTCAGTTACTGAGCATACTTTAAAAAATATTGGTATTAAACTAAAATATTTAAGTTATTTTTTTAAAAATTTTACTATAATGTATCTTTTTATGTATGTAAACATTAAACACTTTTTCTACCTGAAATAATGCTCCGATTTTCATGAACAGAATACGAGTATGTTTCCTATAGGAAAGTGGATGTAGTTGGTAATTTTTCAAAATTGATCTAATGTTATAGGAAAAACTACCAAAAAATGACAAAAATACTGTATTTTTGACGAAAACAGAAAATTTAATTTCAATATTTTACTATAACTCGGGCGACATTGAATGTTCATATTAGTACTATATTTATATATATAATATAAGTGATACAATATTGGAATGGTTACTTTTTTTGAGAAAATATAAAACTTTGAATATTCCCTAAAATTCTCGTCTTTAGTTATATGTTTGATAAAATTGGCAATTTTGGGTTTTAATATGTTACCAAAATATTAGAAAAATCCCAAGTCTCAATTTTTCTTTTATGGAATTTTTAATTTTAAAATTGTAGTAAAATTGATATTTGTATTATTTATTTATGGATTCTTCTCATTATTTCTCAATATTTTACAATATTAAATAAAATTTTTTTTTTTTTTTATTGAAGCACAAATACATATTGCTCAACTGGTTCAAAATTATTGTGAATATTAGATTTACAATTTTATTTTTTTTTTATAACAATTTAAAGTATAAAAAGTAGAGCTGATACTGTTGTGAATGGGATAAAGGTGTAAAGAGGATAGTGTTGAATTTTGATTAAAATTTGAATGAAATGATAAATAATTGCATTCAAATAAACATTTTGAGCGAAGTTCCTTCATCTAGGGGACTCGTTTAGGGATTTTATAGGCATTTATATTAAACTTAGAGACTTGAAAATTTTATTGGGTGTTCATATAATATGTACTTAATATACAGATATGCGATAAAATGTTGGAACTCTTACATTGAAATCTACATGTTAAAGGGTATCTATTAGTTATATATTTTTAATAAAAATATAAAAATTTTAATCATTACCTAAAATATTATAAGACTGAACTTTGCTCAGAATCGTTTTTTGAATGTAATGATTTATCACCGCATTAAAATTTTAATCAAAATTCAACACTATCCTATTTACATCTGTATTCCAACCACAGCAACTCTTTTTTTTTAACATTCAAATTATACGTACTTTTGTTTTTAATATTCATTTTTATATTCCATTAAATTACAAAAAAATATAGTTATGTAATATTAGCCAAAATGTTAACGAGCCTGTGTATTTTAAAGCCTTGTACTACAATGCGCACCCATTCTTTATGTTACTGCCATCTTCTGGTTAATATGCTACTGAATAAAATTTAAAATATTAGTGTACATAACTGAATATATTTATTGAAAATAAAAACAAAAATTTACATTTCATGAAAAAATTCTTATAATTCAATATATAAAGAAATAAAAATTTCTTAATTAGGAATAATGTTATAAATTAATTAAGTTTTCTTTTTTGTTTACACAATGTTTGAATTGCATTAAAGTTTAGTTTTATTGTGTTATATAACCTATGCCTATACATAATAAAACATGTCAATATTAAATAATATAATACTTATAATCTTATACTAGTAATCTTTAAATAATAAATAATAAAATGTGTTCATTAGTTTATATTATTTTAGTATATGTTTATTAATATTAGTTAAATACAATAATGTACTTTAAATCAAATTTAAAAAATCAGAAAAAAATTATTTTATATATTTAATTCAGGCTAATAATCAATTATACAGTTACACTTTAACAAGATAATTTTCTATTATAGCTTTATTGAATTTGATTTTCCTTTACAATTGTAAATTGGTGTTTGATTTGGTGAAGATACACACCATTCATACCAAACTTTATATTCATCACAACACCTCCAAAAATGAACAGAAATTATACTACCAGATTTAACAAGCATGGTATCTTTAATTGGAAAATAGACAGGGAACCAACTGAACATGCCAACACTAAATGTTGATGGTTCTATACTTATTGTAATATCTTTATATAATACTGCATCAAAGTAGCCACTAAAACCATGCAATTGCATGTTAGAAGTAATTTCAAAATTTAGACATTTATACCGTGAATTACTTTCCAACGTTTTATTAGGATGATAAAATGTAAACAACTTTTTGGTCTTGGTTGGTTTATAGCTTTTATGTTGTAAAACAACATATAATTGTTCAAACCTTGCATCATGTAATTTTGATATACATGATTCATCAATCATATCATTGATTATAGTTTGACTAAACAATTTATGAGACATTAAAGGTCTTAAGTAAGATGAATATTCACAAGGTATACTTATGCCATCATCTTTCAAACACTTTTGAGCACCATCTAAACATTCTGGAGATAATTCATTATCTCCAAATGATCCTAGAAGTTCAGATACCATTATATCACACTTTTCAGGTGGGTTCCATTCTCGTCCATCACTGAAAATTACTTGAACTGAGTTACCCCAAATGTGTTTTTGATACAATAGTAATGTTGGTATAGCATTTTCATTTTTTTCAACTGCATACACCTTAACATCTACAGCTGCTAAATCTGCTGCTCTTAAACTAGCTTTAACTAATGGACCTCGGCCAGCACCTATAATAGCTATAACTATTTTTTTTAACTTCTTATCGATGATTGCTAAGTGTATTGCATTTTGATATTGTGTATACTTAACCGGATCTTGTTCAAATACGTGATATATACAAGACATAAGATTATCTCTCAGTGGTTGTAAAGGCAATTTTAAAAGATCATCGGAATCCAATATCTGAGTTGGAAAAACAATGTTTTTAGCAATAAACATTATATAATAAAAATAATCTAACATATTAGGCAATGGATCACCTGATAAAACTATTGTCCATTTTTGTTGTATTGCTATTTTCAAAATTTCTTCATGTTCCTCACTTAGTACTGGATATCCTTTCTTGTTCAAAATAAAAATATCAGTTCCAATTGACAAGGCACGTACAGGTTCACCAATCCATCTATTTATTTCATCATAAGTTGGCACATATTTTGTAAGACGCAATATTACACCAAGTTTTAAACTATAACCAGTCAAGTTTCTAAAAGTGTTCCAAGAATCCCAAGAATTTTCTATTGCCAATATATTAAAATAAAATAAAATAGATTTTTTTAAATATTTACATATCATTCTAGCCAAATTAATAAAAGTATTTGGTATTATAAGGTCTATTAAAAACTTTTTTATATTGAAATTATATAATATACTAAGTTCTTGATGAAATTGATTTTCTATAATTTGTTGATATTGAAAATCAACACTATCTACTTGAGGAAGTTTTGCTATCACTTTATGTATTAAGTTTTGGTTTATTAGTGTTTTCAAGTCTATAAGATTTCCATTGTCAAATAATTGAATACAGCCAATTTCACAGTTCCACAAATTAAGGTATTCTAAACATTGTTGGATATTGTTTACAGAAATAAAATCAAATGCCAAATCAACAGGAATTTTAGATGTCATTGATGAATAATAGTTATTAGAATTGTTGATATTATCCAACCTATAAAATAAAAAAATAAAAAAAATAATATTGTATTGTATATATTTATTAATATAAATGTAAATAATAAACAAAATAGCAACTTATATTTAAATTATAAAAATGAGACAGAACGAACAACAAAATTACAAGACAGTTTATAAATATAAAGTACTTAATTCATACCTAATTATTGATTATAATTTTTACCTTATAACATGCTATATAAGTATATTATAATTATCAAAAATATTTAAAATATTAATATAATATATATTATATATAATTACTATAAAAAAATTAGGTGTTTCAGAATAATATTATTTGATTAAAATGTTAAAAATATCTAAATTACCATGCAAATATAAGTATACATATTTGTACATAATTATTATTAGGTAATTACTTACATTTATATTGAATTAGGTATATATTAATTGTAATTTGTATTTAAAAATTTAATATTTTAACATTACACACTCCCAGCTGACTGTGATTTCCATCACATTATCTTCAATTGCCCTTCTCTTTCTCTTGACCGTTCTGCTCTCTTTTCTCACCTCTCTTCTTTTGGTTATTCCTCACGTGATACTATTCTTCTCCTTAACTCCCGCTCCACTCATATAATTAATTCTATAATTTATTTCATCCTTAATGCTGGCTTCTTAATTTAACACTGTTATTAATGTTTCACATATTATCTCGCTTATGTTCGTATAATTGTATTCATTTATTGTTTATTGTTTTTTATTTAATTGTTGAGCTGTAATATATTTTAATAAAGGCTAATAAAAAAAAAAAAACAAAACATTACATATAATCTAAAACACAATAGATAAGTAATGTAATAATATATTATTCATAAATATAAATATTTGACTAGTTGAATAATTTTTTCACATAACTATCATAAACATGAACCAAGACCATACGTAATAATTTTTAGCGAGAGTAGGTAAAACATAAATATTCTTGTTTATAATAAGTATAAGCCATAGACCATAGTTACTATATTTTTCGTAAAAACAAAACCTAAATAATTGTATAGTAGGGATATTGAAAAATATTAAGAAATAATGTAGGTATAGCCGCGAACAGACTACTGTCGTGTCACGTGAACTCGCATACTGACACGGTATCACAGAATAGATTAATTGTCCTTAGACATGACGTAATGATAGCCTGTTTGCAGCTTAAAAGTTTATAATTAAAAATTATAATATGAAATTATTGTTTAATATACAGCTAGAAAACAAACTTTCTTTTTATCTATAGCGTAATAAAAATATACCTACTTATTTATTTGTGAAATTATCAATAAAGTATTTAATACTAGTCACTTATTGTAATAATATTGTAACTTATGACATAATGAGTAGCTTTATGATTGTGAATTGTAGGGGCAGGTAAATTAATAATTATAATATATGTGATGAAAAAATTGATATATGTATATATAAATTATATATAATTAAATAGGTAAATTAGCCTTTTAGTTAGAACTTTTTTAACATTTTATGCTAGTACAGTTATATATACCATAACTACACCATCATTAATAATTATTAACATCCTATATTCCTATGTAGTATTAAAGTATACTCTTACGTGATTTGTAGAGAAAAACAACAAATAATTTACATTTTATGGTGTTAAATATAATAAATTTGTTATCATTTATTAATATTAATTATAATATTACCCAACATTAATTATAAAGTATAATTATATTTTAGATATGTATTAATTGTATAATATAAATCATATTAACTAATATTATTAAAGATAAATATGCTTTTAATAATTTAATATTGTCTACTTACTTTTCACTTCCATCATTTGCAAACATTTTATATTAGGCATCTAGACTTAATTAATTTTCAAAACTATTAATTATTATATAATAATAAATGTTTATGAACAAGTTAGGTCTTAGGTAAATATTTTTTGAATTAATCACTTAGGTATTTGTAAACACAATTCAAAAATGCGGTACAAATTAAAATTAAAACATATTTTCAGTTTTCACAATAATATCATTTAATATTTATAAATTCTAAATAATATAGTTACGAATTTAAAACAATAGGTTGTTTATCTTTATTTTATGGTAGTCCTATCTATAGCCATGTAGTTCGGTTTCGGTAATTCAGTATTCCATTAGTTTGATAGATATTAGATTTATAAATTATAAATATAATGGGGAATAAAATAAATCTAATATCTATGATAATATCACAGATTATATGAATTATACACAGATATATTATATAATAAATTAATAAATAATATATAATATATAAATATAATGTTCATATAATCTGTGAATCTGTGATATATAATACGTTTATGTTATCTATGATTATTCTAAGATGATAAGATTACAATGTGTTTAGTCCACGACTACTATTATATGTTCATGGTCCACGATTTAAGATACGATTTAAGATATCTTAAATCGTGGTTTAATCTAATCTGTGGTGCCACCAAATTTTTCGCCATTTTTCATTCCCTCTATATAAAGGAATTGTTTATAGTGTTACCAACATACCAGCGTGTCAAATGATTATTTGATCTATGCATTGGACCTACACTAATGTATTATCCGCCAGAGGTCTCCGACCGCACTTCGCAGTTTGTTTTGATCAATTTCCTTCTTTCTGATTTCAAAAAAACAAAATATCTGTATAAATTATAAATCAGTTTTTATTTTATAAGGTACTGGATATTTTTTATTATTCATTATATACTACCTATTTAATTTTTTTATTATTATGTTTAAGTATCATTGACCCACTTATACTAAACATAATAGACTGGAACTAAGTTGTTTTTTCATTGTCATATTCACATACAACGTTTGATACATGTTAAGACAAAAAAAAATTTCTGTGAGAAAAATTTGCCCTGGTTGTGGCTTACAGGTAAAAACTATAATTTAGTAAATTTAGTTAAATGCGTAATATAATGACTAAAAATTCATGATTAAATATAATAGGAGTAGGTTTACTGTTCATTGTAAATTTAAGAATGTATTATTATTATACCATTTTAGTATCCAGTAGCTGTAAAGACCTGTACCAAATGCAAACATTCATTTTACCTTTCCAAAAAAGATATTGTCCCAAAAACTACTTCCGATGATGCAACAGCAACAACTGTGCCATCAGTCGAGGAAGAACCCAAAAATGTCACAACTACTGCTACTACACACTCAGATGGCCGGCGTAGAACAGAACGTGTTCGTCGTGAAAAACCTAATTATTATGATGCTTCTGCATTTATACGTAAAACTCGGGTAAATAAGTTGTCTTAAAAAATTTTCATTACATTTACTGTAGTTGTTTCATTGTTTGCCATTTTATATTTATTGTTAGGTACTTAATAATTATTACATTAAGTAGCTAATTTAATTCTATATGAATTTTTTTGTTGTAAAATTGCATATATTTTTTACATCAATTAGCATCTGAATTATAAAATAGTATATTATATTTATTATATACATTTCTATTAATATAATTTCCAATTTGTATTATGATTAAAATAAATGTACTTAATATTGTCAATCATATAATAATTATATCATATAATTATAATCATATATTCATTTTTAATATGTTTTAATTTACATAAAAAATGGTAGGTATAAATAAATAAATTATTAGATAATGTTGCATTGTATAATATTTAATATTTATTGAAATAAAAAAAAAAAATTAATATTAATATAAATATTACTTATTATTTATTAATAATGAATATATTAAACTACAATGATTATTATATAATATTTTAGTGGCAAAATATAACATTTAAAAATAATTCAATTTACTTAAAATACTAAAAATATTAAAAATTAATTAATTTTTATAAAAATATTTTATAAAATAATATTAGGTATTATATTTATTATAGAAACGTACTGATAAACAAAATTCAAAGCAAAAAGATAATTTTCAAGGTCGTCGAGGAGTTCAGTTGACACAACCCAAAAAAGGAGTAACATCCCAAAAACAAAATTACAAAACAAAATTTGATCAAGATCCTGATGATAAAATATATCATACTATCATGAATGATGAAAAAGCAAAAGTGTGTGCTATTATTCTATCTGAATTGAATGAAAAGTTGATGTTAACTTCTTGGAGACCGTAAAGAAATATAATTCAAGACTTGTTAAAAGACTAATGTATGAGGCTAATTTTAATTTCTCAATTGTATTTTTAAATGAGCTATGTTAAACAAAATAAACAAATCAAAATATAATTAGATAGTTATATAAATATTAATGGCAGTTATAATAATTTATAGTTTGTTAACATTTTAAATAATACAAACTATGTGTGTATAATTATGAGTTTGCTTTCCTATGATATTTTAAAATAAAAATGTGCCATGCATTTCCAATTATTGTCTAAGATTTTAATTTAAATTTTTAAGTAATTTTTTATATAAATTTTATCTATTTTTATTATTAATACTACTATCTTAATTTATATATTCATTATTACAGATAAGGCTATTTGTATTTTACATTTGAATTTTGTATTCAAATTATATTTTAATTCTTCTTTTATATTTATATACTAATTATGACAACACTGTATTTACTTTTTTGATAATTTACTCGTATAAATGAGTAACCTATTCTTATAAGTATAACATATTTATTATTTTTTATTAATATTTATTTATCATTGTACATTTTATTATTTTATCATTATTAATTATTATTAATGTCAAGACTGTAAATATTGTGTTGATTGAAGTGTTATTTTGAAGATTTATATAAAAAGAATATTGAATATTATATGTTTAAATTTTATATATTTTTATTGATCATTGTCTTCACTTTTGAAATTAATTTTCATCATTATATTTTGATTGAAAATTATAACTTATAATGTATAAATTATTTAGAAAATAATTTAATTGTGACGATAAGAATAATTACAGTATTAATGTGGTAATGTCAAAAAATAAAGTTAATTCAAATGTGGTAAATACTGTTCTTTTTTTACACAATGATTTTTATTGTACCTGTCTGTGAACTATAAAATACATACATTATATTATATTTTTTTTTGTTAATGAATTATCCAATTATACTCGCATATAAAAAACAATTTTATTTTTATACAAATACAAAAGTAAAAAAAAAACAATATCACTACAATTATATAATAAATTCATCTTAGGTAGTAATTATTACAAAATATTCATATAGGCTAATGAACTAACATACTTTATATAAATATATAAATTTAAAATGAGAATAAATTATTACTTTTAATTGTTAAAATATCTTAATTCTTTTTAGACTATAATACATTATAATATATTAATATTATATAAAATAATAGGAAACAAATAGTTACTAGCGTTCTTGCTTTCTGTAATATATCTTACATGAATCTAATTAATCGTGAATTTGTGATTAATTTTTGTGATATCAAATTTACAAAATAAATTCAATATTTTTATTTTATCGATACCCGTGAGTGAAACAATTTTGTATTTGGTTATTATTATTGAATGATTCAAATTCTTCATGTATATTGGACACTAGGTGATTTAACATTATACGTTACAGTTGTCAGGAGGTCCCAGTGGCCAAACCTATTAAGCCATATCGGTCGCAGCTGCATTTATCAAACTTTATTTATTTATTCAAAAAATTTATGTAATGGTAACCTATCAAACGGTTCTCGTGTACCTATTGTAACCGTACTTAGTAGAGCAGTGACGTTTGATGAGGAACACAGCCACCCAAGAAGTGGCAACGATCATCAGTCCAGATCCGAGCGCGTATAGTGAGACGACGTTCATGGAGAATTGTTGTTCCTGGTCAGCTGCCGATGACACGAAAATCAGATCGACAACCAGTTGTACGGCTCCTTTGCCGAGCAACGTGACAGAATATGACGCGGCCAACCGTTCGCGGCCCAACACTCGGACGGCCACCAAAGGTTCAAGCCCGACTGCTGCGCCGGACACTAAACCAAACAGCACCAGTAAACACGGTGACGACGAAATCACCTTCAAATGTAACGGCGGACCGTCGTCTAGGATGGAGGCCGCCATCAACAGGACGATGCCGCCAACCACCATGGTAACAGCATACAGATAAATAGACGCCGTGCCACCTCCGCCGGGCGACAGCAGATCTGAAGCAACAGGAACCAAAACCCGGCCGGCAGCATTAGCCGCGGCTAGCTGTAACGTGGCTGCGTGTAATGTCTTAACCTTAGTGGTAGCAGTGAGCACGGCGTACGCCAAGTGACCAATCGCGTTGAGGGCGGACACCGCAAGGAACTCGACTGCTGGCTTGGTTCCTAACAGCCATCGTCGGGCGGTGGACACGAAATCTTTTGGCGCGACTGCGTCCATGGACGATTCTGGCAACGGCAGCGATGACGACGAAATGACAGCAGCGTAGTATTCGCCCGCTGTATTATTCATCGCCATTTGCGTGTTGATTGACGATATGGACGAAGACGACGACACGGACATCTTCGCGAGTGTGGTGACCAATCGAACGTGTTCGTCCGTAGGTTCATAAGTCAGCGCAGATGCCAGTACGTTTAACATCATCCCGGACGCGATTAAAATTCCTCCTCTGAAAGAAAAAATATTGAACAAAAAAAAAAAGAAACCAATGTAATAACGTTTTAATAATACAATAATACATAAAATATTAAAATAATGTTTAAAAACTTGATACCCATAAAAAGAATGTAAAGAAGTGTGAAGAACTTAAATTATTATATTTAACAGTACATATATATGCAATGATCCCGTATTGCATAAGTAGGTATTATAAATTTTCGTTTGAAAAAATAATCGATTTCTAAATGCGGAAGAAAACCGTGAGTAGGTACTGAAATAGGGAATATAGTATTAACCCTTTCAAAAATTAACCGTTTAATCATTATAAAAAAAATATACCATTTCCGGCATGCCATCAGTCGTTAAATATACCTAAAGATTTTGACGCATAATGAAATATAATAGAGATATACCTGTAGCCATACGACATGGTCAGAAATTTGAGGTATGGCGGCATTGCGAAAGAACCGATCGTAGTGCCAACCAAAGACAATCCGTTGGCGAGTCCTCTGTGATCGTGAAAATATTCATTAACTATCAGTATGCCGGCAGGATAGCACAGACCTGCGCCAAAACCTACCATTATCCCATAGCTGAAAATTCATTTTTTAAATTATAGAGTTAGATTTATTATTTATTTATTTTTAAGTATATTTTTACATAATATTTGTATGATATTATAACTTATAAGGTAATTTTAACTTTAAGTGATCTCATATTCATCATATTGTCCAATAGGTACCTATATAATATTGTTTTATACGTTCATGTGCATCTGTGCATGTATGTTATGTATGTTATGTCTTATGTGTGACTTGAACTTTATCTTTATCCTGTGGCAATATCAACATAAATATGATATAATACGAATAATAGTATTATAATTCGTATTTGGAAAAATAAAGTTTTTGTATTTCTATAGTAGGTAGGTATACAATTATTATTTTAGATGACATAAAAAAAATCACATTATAATATATTATTATACAAGTAATAAGTATATAGTGAAAACAACTGAGAATAAACTTAATAGTAGGTATTACCTATTAGTACCTATAGGCTATAAGGCTATAAGCGAGTATAAGCTATAACTCTATTTAATGTTATTGAATTGAATTTTGAATAAAAATTATTTTTGATTTATTAACATTTAAGAACCATTAAGAGAATACTGAATAAGGTTAGGTATATCCTAAGTATAAAATATTAATACATTATGAATATAGCGTAATATTGTCAGTCTATTTATAATTCATTGTATTGTATATTTATAATTCATATAGTGTAATACTGTAATATTATATTATACATATTTATACCTAATGTATAGATACGGTATAGAGTTGGCAAACGAACTTGACATCATGCCGACAGATGCTAGAAGTCCTCCCCAGAATGTTACGGCTCTGTGTGAGGTCAGCTCGCATAACAGACACGACAATGACCCTGAAAGCAAGATTAAATACCAAATATAATATAATATTTTATTATCTAAAGTAAAAGAAAAAATTAGATAATATTAATTATTATTATTACGGTCTACTAAAATATTATAATCTGGAGAATGAAACACGCGCGCCTTATACAAATCTTATATGTCACTATAATTAGACTACATAAAAAAATTAAATATCAAATTTTTCGTATAAAATAACAAAATAATTTTAATGTACCTACTCATTTTAATATTTTTTGAATGTTTACATGTTATTATAATATAATCATATATATATATTTTTTTTTAACTTTTTGTTATTAAAATAATCATTTACTTCGTGCGTTTAATGGCAGGCCGATTTTGGCCGAGCTTGATCATTTTAAAATAATTTTTATTAATATTTTTCATTATTACAGATAATTTTGATTATAATAATGATTTTAGAATAAAACTTTAAATATTATTATGGTGATCAATATATAATTTTTTTAATTGTTATGAAATATGACCATATTTAATTTATACGAGTATATTGTGAAGTATTGAAGTTTCTTTTTAAAAATAGAACTATTATTTATTAATCTTATAATAATTAATAATAACGAAAAAGAAAAACGCAAAAATGTTAAATAGGTAGGTATATGTCTTATGTGTTATACCTATGTGTGTAGTGTAAGTTGTTAATTTGATAATAATATAATAATAAAAAGTTATAATATAATATACGAGTATATATTGATATAATTTGAATAATTCGAAATTTTTATAGAATTGATAATGTACGAATGTAACATACTAAAATATATAATATTATGCTTTTAATAATAAAAAGAAAAAAAAATTATCGTCATAATTTAGTAAAATAATCAAAATATTACAAATATTCGCTATTCAAATGACACTCTAAGTCAAAATTGTCCATTATCTACTATACACCAGATTTCCACAAATATGTTTAGCGTCACTAGATATAAAGTACAATATTCTTATAAGTTTTATATATATATATAAAAAAAAAAATGGCCTGTTTTTCGCAAAATAACATCAAGAAATTACTAAGTATAACAATTATTATACTCAAGTATAATATATGTATTTATCATGATTATAACACAAATATTTTTAATATAGGTATAACGATTTAATTATTTCAGTATTTTTAATGATTTAATACGTATTACTATGTATCTTATCTATAATACACTGACGCCATATAAATAATTTGAATCCATCGTTTTAGACGGAACATTTCAATAATATTACACCTGAATGTTTTCCCATCTGAAAATATATAACGAGTGCATATTGGTGTACCTAAGTATTTCATGGGCTCCTCAAGGAGAGTATGGGTGTTCAAACATCAATCGAAATTAAAAATATTCTATACTTATATTAAACGTTATTAAATGAATAACACGTAATTAAATCAATAACATATGTATTTAATTAAATTTTTTATATAATATTAATATACAGACACCTTCCTCCAAAAGAAATATTCCATATCTACGTCCATGTGTTATGTGTACCTATCTATTATTATAGGTAGGTAATATAGGTATATTAAATATTTCTATTTAATATATCTCGGTAAGATTACCGGAGTATTTTCATATTAATATTACTTATATAGGCTATAATAATCTTATAATTTATATTATTATATACTCGCAAAAAATATTTTATTAACTTTGAATTTTATCGTTTTTTTTTTTTTTTTTAACCAAAAGGCGTTTTTGTCTTTTTCTATTTTTACTAATAAATTAATTGATTATATTTATAATATAAGTAATAAGTATAATGTATGAAGTATGACTGTATGAGTGATGAATGCGCCATTTTTTTATACAAAACTAAAAACAAGAATTGACAAATAAATAGATACCTGTATATAGCCATATGGAATGGCATTAATAAGTATTTATATTATACCTATCTACTAAATATTATATATATAATATTAATATGTGTATTATCAGTTATCACATTTGTATAAATGTATCACAATCGTAATTATGTTAGGCTTACCTATTATACGAGTACCTATATAGTATATATACCTGTATTATATTATATTGATAATTAAGATTAACGTTTTACAATAAATTAATTAAATTTATAATTGATAATTTTGTTTAATTCAAAACACTGTAAGTATTATATATACGATATACCTACCTAATATAATTATATTTAATTAGTTTTACTTTCAAGTACAGAATTAGAAAAAAAAAAAAAATAGCGAATTATTATAACGAGGAAGAAAAAATCATGTTTGTGCCGCGGTGATATGAGATATCAGTAGGTACGTTACGTTATAGCACGTAGATACTATTATATAGTTATAGTACGTTATTTCAACGCTATAATACCTACGTATATAATTATACAATTTATTATATTGCACATGAAAAATATAGTTAAATAAGTATTAACTCTATATTTGTGTACTGTAAAGATTTATATACGACTATACATCATTATTGTTGTATTATATTCGAAAAAAGGAAGTATAGTCAATATAATATATCTATATTATATGCAAGATGAACCGACTTGACGATTTCATTTTTCGATAATAATACGGTATAACGTATATTTACATACACAGATATGGTAAAATATAATGAATTGGGTGTCGAATGTATACACCTGTATAAGCGCGTTTATACTATCACCGACTTCTTTTATCGAAATAAAATATAATACGTTAGAAAAGTACGCGTAACACGTACGTAATCCGGATGAAGATGGATGAGACTTATCGAAATAATTGTCATAAATAATAATTACAAATTAATATAAGATATAACAGGCAGATGGGTGGTCCGAGTACGAGACGTAAACCGATCGCAGAGACGTTGACAGTGCGATGTTAAAAATCCAAATGATTTATTTTACGAAATTCGATTACATAACGTTATGGCGCCACGACGGTCGTATTTTCCTCGCTACAACGCGAATTATAATATAGGTATACCGTATACCTAACCAGTAACCATATAATCATAACTCATAATGTATACCGATAAGAAACGTTCGTATTATAATAATTTATATTAATAATAAATTATTGTGGTTTTGTTGAAATTCGTATAATTCGTATGGGAGAATCGACCGTATATTATATTATTATTATTATTATTATAATAATAATAATAAATATATTATATTAATGATTAGGTTATTATCATTACCTGCTATGGAAAACATCAGGTCGAACGTGGCCGGTATCCAGCGGGATACGAAACCGCAGTTACCGAAATCGTGATTCTCCGTAAACTTGTCCAGCACGTCCGGCCCGAAGGATCTCAGCATGCCGGGCAACAGGAAGTTGGCGAACGCGCACCCACCGACCACGTACCAGCCCCAGTCGCCGTCCGGCACGATGATACGACATGTTCTCTGTGGCGGTTCTACGTGTCACACATCAAAACATCGTCTCGAAATTAATATTGTTGTTATTATTATAAAGGTACACAAATGTAAGGTGGCATAAATCAAACACTCGTAATATAACATTACAAAGATATCGTAGTAAATTTAAAATAATTTATGTCCGTTGTATACGTTAAAATTACATATATAATTTATAATTATAAATTATAAATAAAAAATAAAAAAATAGTTTAGGTCACAGAAAGAAGAAATTAGAAATTTCAAATGAAATGTTATTTGTTCAACCGTAAAATATTAAACTACATATAAGAACTATCTATACGTATATATTATTATATTATATTGTATGTATATAGAGACAGAACGTGAACTGTGAACACACATATGGTACCTATATATAATATAGTGCTGTGATGGATATAAAAATATATAGGACCGCAGTTAAATTAAATATAATATATGTGAGTTGTTCGTACTTATATTCTATACCGCAGTATATACGCACCCAGATTATATCTATATTTAGTTTTTAGTTTTCGTTATCTCAGACAGGACCTTTTACATAATATATACACTCCCACATAAAACGTTATTTAGTTTATCTTTGTATAACAATATATTAAATTCAATTATTGTATCCATTTTTTCTTTTCACAGACGATTTTTTTTTTGTTACGTATATAAAAAATATAAACACAATGTCATAATATCGAATCGTGTATTTAAAAGCACGCGTATATAATATAATAGTAATATAAAGATAAACATAAAGTATTCCTGCAGAATACTTAATTTATAAATAATATTATAATAAGTAATAACTATAATATGTGTGTATATTCGTTCATATTATATTATTATATGGGATGTGTATATATGAATGACAAACGTGAAACATTTAACGCGAACGCACGTATAATATTTTATCGTATATGCGTTATAGATTATTACTACATTTTTTTTTATATATCAATGATATAATATCATCAATTATTATCATATTTTATTCGGCACGCACTTTTGTTCTGAAGCATGTACGACGATTCGTCGGGTTCTTTCGTCTTGGGTCCCGTCGAAACCATTAATCCTTTTCCGGCCATTTTCCGCGGTCGAAATCTCACATGTGCCGTTCAACGAGTCCCGTCCGCGCGAGACGCAACAAATTCGGACGAAGACGACGACGCGCGTTTTCGAAACGACCGACGGAATGCGACTGACGAGCGATGGTCCGACGCGGTGTAACACGCATCAACATTATACTATAACTATATAATATTATTATCATTTTTTTATGATTTATTAGATTATATATTTCGATGCGTCGGCGATCGTAAAGCAACAAACAATGTTTTACATCGCATTTAACTCCGGAAGATGATTAAATATTGATAAAAAAAATCAATAATAAAACAAAATTATGTAGGTACATACGTATGGAACCTGCAAATAACGCGCTCAGTATATATTATATCAACATTCAACACGTCTCTTTATAATAATAATTAATAATAATAATATTACGAAATGAATCACCCGGACGATTGAAGTATTCTAAAGTAATAATATTTTATTTAATAAAATATAAATATCATATTAATTAACAATAATATTTATTATTTAAAATCCATTAATTACGTGTACAAATATTTAGACGTTACGATATATTTATAATATTATTATATGGGTACAAGGTATAGACTCCGTACGTCGTTTATATTTTTTTTTACTCGTATGATTTTCAAGAACAATTTTCGATATCGATTGGTATATAATATACAGCATATAACCAAAGAAATATTTAAAAACGGTACGAAAATAATTTTTAACGCTGTTATTCCAATTAATATAATAATCGCTATACGTTATTAATTTATTAATTTTATATTAAACGCGTATCTTCTGTATGTAGATTATTTAGATTTTAAAATACGCAATTTTTCCATTCATAAAAATTCGGTTTAAATATCAAACGCGGCGAAAACGATAATATTGATATTATTATATTATCGAAAAATTCATCGGAATAAAAAAGTATGAAAATAGTATATTTCTATAATAAACAGAAATGACAGTAACACAGACGTCCGACACTCGTACACACACAGACGCGAATGTCGTTAATATTATTCTTATGACTTTAACGTGTTCCGATTGTTCTTTATCGTCGGTCGTTATATATTATATTATAGATAAATAATAATAGATAATAACTATATTAGGTAGTACCTGCTACTGATCCGGACTACTAATATTAATATATTATACAGTGCGATTGTCATAACAAATAACAATAATGAAATTTTAATAATAAAAAAAACAAACTTGTATACAGATAAACATTTACAATTTTAAAATAATAATAATAATAATAATAATAATAATAATAATAATAATAATAATAATAATAATAATAATAATAATAATAATAATAATAATAAT
>JAIUCT010000019.1:2098713-2108736 GCA_021307375.1 Tetraneura akinire | reverse complement strand
ATTATTATTATTATTATTATTATTATTATTATTATTATTATTATTATACGGATAACGATTAATTGGTATAATTATTATCTGACGTTTTATCGTAATATAATTGTTAGAATTTCGCATTGTTCTGCGGTATTCGTATTTCGTATATTATATTTTGATGGGCAATCAAAATTTCAAAACGATTGAAAATAATCCCGCACGAACGCATATTATAATTTATGACGGATTTGCAAGTATAAAATATAATACACATATAAATGTTATCTCATTTTCACTGCAGTCAACAAAATTATTAATATTTTTTAATATTTTATAATAATAATTTGATAAATATTAATAAATGCTAGCATATTGTATTATTATACCTATACGCAGTAATAAAAATTATATTACAAATTGAGATTAAACGTAAAACGCACCAGCTACGGTGATGACATCGTGACAGTTTAGGACGTTTAGGTATACTCACACGTGAATACTTAATTTTTATAATATACGCTGGACACTAATAATAATAATTATTAGTCGTACGCATCAGAACAAATGAACGATCAGACGTTGAATATGTCGAAGGGAGAATATAATATAGCAGGAAAGACGAGTGAGAATTTAATAATTCAATAGCTTTATAATTTACGGTGTCATTAAAAAATAATTTCGAAATAGGAATTTTATTGTTTGGCCATCAAGATTTCTTTGAAATATTAAACGAATTAACTATAACGATCTATAAACAATGGTAATCAACTTTAAAATATCAGATCAAAACGTTTAGAATAATATTATATATAGATTCTATTAAAATAACAGTTTACATTGTAATTATTTAAATAAATATTAGTTGTTTTAATATAGATAACACTCATATAGTCTACCAAAAGTATTGATACATAAATAATTAAGCTATTTAAATACCTAAATGTATTTATTTATTTTGACGTGATCAAATACCAATATGTAATTATTTATCTCGTTAATCTATGTACAGATATAATTTTTAGTTATTATGATTAGTTGTTGATGGATTTCACGTATTATGTATATAGTAGGTATATATATTATATATATATATATATATAAAAATGTTAAAATTTAAGAAGGTATTATTAAATTTTTATAAATAAAAAAAAAAAAAAATTTTAGTTAATATAAAGGAAAATAATAATTAATTAAAAACATATATTCACTTCATAAATCACAGAAAATTGTTATTTTATAATTATGTGGAAAAGGTAATTTTGAATGAAAAAAAAGAAGATCTGATACTCCTGTCGTATCGTTTTTCGAATGCAATGGTTTATCATTGCATTAAAAGTCTAATTAAAATTAAACACTATGATTTGCACACAGCACACCTGTATCCCATAGGAGTATGAGCTCTTTTTTTATTTATAGTTTCCTTTAAAAATTATCTTATTTTTAAATATTACTTTTAATTTTAGTAAGATTCATAATTAATTTATTAATTTTTTGCTTAACTATGATTATCCAAACCACAAATTATAAAAAATTGTAATAATATAGGTATTTAAATATTTATTTTTAAATATACTCATATAGTATGTATACGTTAATGACAAGAATAATATAATATTGTTATAAAGAGATATAATAGGTACCATTTATATAGATTATTATTTTAAAGACAACGCATAATATTGTAATTTTTATTATTGATTCATTATTATTTTACAATATAATATATTTATAAATTACTTATTTCAATAATATTATTATGGGCGTTTGAAAATGATATAACTTTGTCGATTTCATATGACTAAACACTAATCTATTTGCCCAATAATATAGTATGAGAAATATGTAGGTGCTCCCTATTTTTTTTTTTTTTTATAGTTTTAAGAAGCTATTATATGACAAACTCATCTTGGTAATAAATAATATTAAAATATGGAGTATTAGAGTGGTTAAAGTATATAATGTAATTAGAAAAAATCAATAAGATAGGATTACCCAATTTCTTATGACAGCGACGTTCGACAAGTCGATTGTTTCAAATTATATAGCTAACGCGTCCTGCATTCATAAGTCGCGATTATTTTGTTTTATATTTCCTGTTGTTAAGTCTTAGCGTGTAAAGCATAATTGTATTATATATATATATAAATAAAATACGAATTTAAGAATATTATTAATTATTATAATACAATATATAGATTTTAATTCTTTCTCTTTCCGAAAGAGTCTTTCGTGTATGTATATAAGATACAACTTACCTATATAAGATAAAATTTTTGATCTTAATACATTTTATTTTTATAAAGAAGATATTGATAAGCAGTGACGTAGTAAGGAAAATCAAAAGGGGCCACAATAAATAAAAAATATTTTATGTAAGGAACACCCTTACATACATTAACTATTGGTAACCTTTTCTTCCTTTTACAGGTAATAATAATGTAAATTCCACAATCTATATATTATATATTATGCATTATGCAATGATAAATATTTAAAAAAATAAAATATATTATTTTATATAATTATAATTATTATAAAAACTATATTTAATATTATGATAGTATGATTTCTGTCCGAAATAAATAAAACATTAATTTAATATAATAAGATATAATATATAATGTATTATGGAATATGTAATAGATAATTACACCATTTTCGTAATATATACTCGTATACGTATTTTAGATTCTGAGCGAAGCGAAGAATGTATTGGTTTTACAATGATGTGTGATTATTTTTTGTTTTTTTTTTTTTTTTTTTTTTTTTTTTTTTTTTTTTTTTATGTCTGTGTACAAAAATACTACCCGAAATAATGCTCCGATTTTCACGAATAGGGTATGTTTCCGGTAGCAAAGTGAATGTAGATGGTACTTTATTTAGGTCATTTTTCGAATTTCTCAAAATTGACTATAAGCGGTAGAAAAAACGGCGAAAAAATGACGAAAAAACTGCATTTTTCGCGAAAAATGAAATTTCGACGAATTCGATTTCTATATTTCACGATAACTCAGGCAATTTTTAAGATAGAGACCTGAAATTTTTCAACAAAAATTTTGGAACCGTTACGTTCATTTTTCTACAAAATATTGGGCATTGAATATTTCGTAAAATTTACGTTTTTACGTATATAATGTTTGATAAAATAGGCAATTTTTGGTATTAGGGTCTGAAAATTTTACTGAAGTATACTTACATATTACTTAACATCATACTAAAATATTAGAAAAACCCCTAATCTCAATTTTTTTTATAGCCGTTTTAACTTGAAATTTCAGTTAAATCAATATTTAAATTATTTATATGGATTTTTCTTTTTATTACATTTTCATTTTTAGTTACATTTACAATATTTTACAATAGTCAATAATGTTTAATAAAATTGACAAATATTTTTTATAAATTTGATAATTTAATTATATAATAATAAATATTCTATTTTCTATAATAATATACTCGTATGTATGGAATCTTATTATTTTCATTTATTTCAATAAACCATTATATTCCATGTCACCAGAACAATCAGCTGTTTAGCTACGTTATGGTATTTTACATCTATTATACTCTATGTCGATGGAACATTATAAAATTGTTATAATATTTTTTAAAAATTTTCAAGGCTTATATTTTATTTCAATATTTTTTTTTTATATATACGAGTATACTCGTGTAAACATTTTATTGTTATACATTTTTTACATTTTAGTTTTATTTTAACGTAGTTGCAAGTTTATAAATATTTGAAAATGAGCCAAAATGTAATTAATTTATTACAATACTCGTCAATTGAACAATCGTCAACTGCTGAGGAAATGAAAATTCCGTGATGGACATCCCAATAAAGGTAAGGGAAGAAATTATACAAAGACAGTATTAATAATAATATTTTTAATAAGACGGATATATTTTAAATAAAAGATAATAATTTCGCTGTACACTAGTAGGTAGGTATATATTTATTATATTTATTATTTATATAATTGTTAAATATAATAATTGGAAAGAAAATGCGAATAAAATAATATGTACAAATATAAAACTAAATATAATATTTAATTTGTAAATTGATTTATTTAATTTTTGTAGTTTATAATTTTAAATTTTACATGGTTGGGTAATATTAATTTTTAATTCTTACATTATGTAATAAAATAATGTGTTCGTTTAGACTTTCTGAATTCATTATACGTAATATAATCATTTTAAATGTACGGACTTCATATGATATGGTAGACTTATTAATGCTTTTAGACAAGTAAAATTGTTTATAATGCACTTAAAGTGTGTTCAATCATTACAGTTATGTATTATACAATTATTATCTTTACCCTTAATTTATTGTTTTATTTTTCTATTATATTGCATTGGATAACGCATTTCACAGTTATTTAGAAAAATTGATAGAACAATTTTACTTAAAACATTTCCCAAATTTTTTGGCTTTTCTATTAATTTTTATGGTAAAAGTATTGAGAAATAATAAGAATAATACTCGTAAGGATTCTAAGGTTTTCGTTTAAACTAAAAATATCAATTTTAAACAGCTATAAAAAAAATTGAGACTAGGGATTTTTCTAATATTTTGATATGATGTTAAGTAATATGTAAATATACTTAATATACAATATATTTTGCAATGTAAAATGTAATCGAAAACCTATATTTTGTATGGCTTCTTTTAATTTCTCAATATTTTTACCATATGTTTAATAAAATTGGCAATTTTGGGTTTTAATGTCTGAAAATTTTATTGAAGCATAACATATTGCTTATTAACGTAATTTAAAAAAGTTACGAAAATTTCCAGTCTCAATTTTTTTTATCGATATTCAAAATTGATAATGTATGTTCTATGGATTAATATTATTATTTATTTCAATAAAACAATAATTATTATTATTCCATGACATCAAACACATCAATCGTTTAGCTACATTATAGTATTCTACATCTATTATACATTTATAGTCTATGGCGATGGACATCATATAATTTTTATAATATTTCTTAAAAGTTTGCGACGCTTATATTTTATTTTACTATTATTTTTATATATACTCATCGTGTAAACATTTTTTTGTTATACCTACTTATTTTATTTAACATTTTATTTATTTTAACGTAGTTGCAAGTTTATAAATAAATGAATAGTCGAAAATGAGTCAAAATATAATTCAATCACGTATGAAAGTACACGTCAATTCAACAATCGTCAACTACTAAGGAAATGCAAATTCCGTGCTGGACATTATAATAAAGGTAAGTGAAAAAATTATACAAAGATAGTATTAATAATATTTTAAATAAAAGATAATAATTTCCTTGTGTATTACTATATTTATTACATTTGTTAAATATAATAATTTTAAAGAAAATATGAATGAAATATAAAACTAAATATAATATTCAATCTGTAAATTTATTTATTTAATTTTTGTAGTTTTTAATAAAATTTTAAATTTTACATAGGTAATATTAATTTTTAATTATTATATTATGCAATTAATATTGTGTTCGTTTAGAGTTTATAAACTTTCTGAATTTATTATAACATAATTTCTATATTTTACGATAATTTAATGATCGGGCAATATTGAAAGTAGAGATGTGAAAATTTTAATGGGTAGTTATTGGTGTCTAATTGTTACATGAACTTTTCGTGAAAATATAGAACTCTTGTAATTTTTTAACATTTTTAATTTTATCTAGATATTTAAGATTATTCTTAAAATTTTTAACATTATGTTTAATAAAATTGTTAATTTTGTAGTTGGAATTCTAAACATCATATTGAAGTACAGTGGTGTAGTTACGGGGGGGTGTAAGGGGTTTCCACCCCTCCCAGAATTTTTTTTTATGATATTTAATTATTACGTACCCAACATATTACAGTAAAATGATATTTTCAGTTTACTATGGTTAGATATATGAATATTACAAACGTTGAACATTATTAAAAATTTACTATAAATAATATTCTGCATTAATCTTAATTTATAAAGTTATAGTAATTTTAAAAATTGTAAAGATAATATTAATTTGATCATAGAATTTATTGTTATTCGTAGAAATATAAATAATCGAAAACAGTGATAACGACTGGTTCTAATCCTTTAACTTCCAACACAATTATAACTTTTGACAATTATTTGAATTTTATTTGGTTTTTGGCTTATTTCTTGTTCGAGGTGTATCATTGAAGTTAACACCCCTCCTAGAAAAAAATTGTATCTACGCCACTGTTGAAGTATCTTCACTTATCGATTAACTTATTTCCAAAAAGTTACAAAAATATACAGTATCAATTTATCTTATAGTTCTATTTATTTCAACGGTGCAATAAATCTATGTCCTAAAACCAAACAGCTGTTATGAAACTACATTATACGTTTATATATTATATCTATATTCTATGGCGATGGAGCATTATATATAGATATTGTAATATTTTTACAAATTTCAAACGTTTTTATTTTATTATTTTTGTTTTTATATTATATTATGTGTTTATACACACGTTTTATTGTTATAATATTTTAACATTTTATTTATATTTACGTCGTTATACAAGGTAGTTAATTAAATGAATACCTAGTCAAAAATGAGCCAAAGTAGAATAAAGTCGTATTACAATACTGGTGAATTCAATAACCGTCAACTGCTAAGGAAATGGATTTTCCGTGCTGGACATCACAATGAAGGTAAGCGAAATATTATGAAAATATAGTAAATAATATTTTAAATAATTAATATAAAAGATAATATAATTTCGTTGTGTATTAAAATATATTTTATTATAATTGATAAATAAAATAATTTTAAAAACAATATGAATAAAATTCGTAATATACACATATTTAAAATTATAAATAATAATCAATAATCCTGTAAAATTATTAGGTAGGTATTTATTTTATTTTATTTTAATATTAGTTTCTAATATAATTTTAAATAGTAAATATTGGTTGTTATATTATGAAACCATGGTATATTGGTTAACGTATTTCCAAAAAATTACAAAAATCTCCATTCTCCATATTTATTATATAATTTTTTAAAGTTGATATATTAGTATAATTAATAATCTATAATAAGTATTTATATATTTTTTAATTATTTCTAAATATTTATTTCAATAATATAATATTCTATATCACGAAACCAATTACTAATTAGCTATTAATCTACATTATATATCAATATTTTATGGAGTTAGAACATCATAATTATAGTTATTATTTTTTTAAAAATTTGTAACTTTTTATTTAATTTCTTATCTTTATAAACGTTTTATTGTTATACATTTTTAACGTTTTATTTATTTTTACGTAGTTACAAGTATACAATCAAGTGAATAGTAAAAAATGACTCAAAGTAGAACCTCGTAGTACTCGTCAATTGACAAGGAAATCAAAATTATGTGCTGGACATTATAATAAGGTTAGTCAAATATTATAAAAATATAGTAAACCATACAATAAATAATATTTTTAAACATTTGTATTTGAAATAAAAGATAAAAATTTGTTATTCTTTTTTACTATTATTAAATAAGGTGATTTTAATGCCTGTAGTTTGATTAAATTAATGTGGTTTTATTTAAAATTTAAAAATAATATTCAATCTGTAAATTTATTAATTTAGTACATGTTTAATTTTTTTTATTTTATATTTTAAATTTTAAATAATTTATATTAATTATTATATTATGCAATAATTGTGTTTGTCACTTTAATTCATATAATAATATAATGAATTAAAAAACTATGGAAATAATTGTAATTATCATCTTTTTCCTTAATTTTTTTGCTTTGTTTTTCTATTAAATTTCATAGGGTGACATATATTACACAGGTATTGACATATTGTAGACATTTAGAAAAATTGTTAAACTGTGATTTTGATTATTGAGGATAGTTTATAATTTCACTTATTTATAATTTACACTATATCAATGTCGATTCATGATTATTATAGGTATAATAAAATATATTATATTTATTATTAATACTTAATATTCCACAAAATAACCTAGGGTGACCAGACGTCCCATTGCCCCGACCAACTTCAAATGAGATGCTTTTTATCCCGTTTTAATCACGTTATTTCAATATTATTTATTATATAATGTACGAGTATTAATGTATGTAAATTAAAGGTACTATATTATATTAAAAAAATATAAAACGCAAATGAAATACAACATTGTGTGTCGATTGATGAATAATTAAGAGAAAATATTTTATTATTTAGGTTATTTTACTAAAAAGGGTAAAGTAATAACAAGATAATTGCTTATGAATTTATGATATTATGACAGAGATTTGGACTTTTACTCTCGAAATTTGTGTGCATATGTGTGAATAGTGAATGTATATGGATGAGAGTTTATTTCGTGGGGGGGGGGGGAAGTCCCGTTTTTTTATTTTCATAATATGGTCACCCTAAAATAACCATAATTCAGAGTTTTGATACCTATACGTTATTATTTAAATTTAGTATCAAATTAAGATTACATAAAAAATATTATTAACTTGGTACCTAAGGATATTATTAAATCTAATACAACACCCTACGTAGTAGGTATACAATTTAATGTTTTATAAATTCTATTTTAAAAATATGTATAATTTACACATTACATTAAATATTTAGTTAAGTACCTATCTAATAAATTTTTTTTATTAATGAACTCAAAGTAATATAATTTTTGTGAAAATAATAATTAAATATTAAATTCTTTCTTGCAACCAATACTTTCAAATATTGAAAAATAAAACTTTATAAAATATACCTTAGGTACCAAATTTATTTATATAGGTACAGGTAAGTCAATATATTAGATTTGTATCGTGGCTAGTGTCCACTATCCAGGTTCCAGCATCCAGGATCCAGCAATGTATAATGTTCAAAGTGCAAGAGCGAGGACTCCAGGAGGGCTGTATCAGTTTGTCTAACATGGTATGTACCAGGTACCTTATTTTATTATATTATTTTTATATTTGTATCGTTGTTAACGTAGCAGTTTGTTGATTAACCGGGATAAAAGTATTATTTTTGATATAGGTAATCATAATTATTACCAATCATCAAAATAAACGTTTTGTGAATGTTAAAAATTAATTACTGCTCTTGATATATATTTCTTTAATAATTATAATAGGATTTTGTTTTTACATTATATTTTCAGAATTTTATATAAATAAAAAATTTACTTAATTTTATCTTATTTACAATACCAACAATTTATATAAGAATTTCATGAATAATCTTAAACATTTTTTATTTTCACATCATAACATAATATTATTAATTGATAAAATGATTCATTTATAATTTTATACTAATGTTGAGCATATAACGTATTGTTAAAAGATAATTGTAACCAACTTTTTATACAACTCATAATATCATGGACAAACTATATAGGGTATGGTGGTGTGAATATGAGGGTGTGGGGTTGTAGAGTGATTGTAGTAAGGTGTAAGTATGGTGGAGGTGGTATGGTGTTAGTATGAGGAGTAAGGTATGGTAGTGGTGTGCGGTGGTGTAGTTGTGAGGGTGTTTGGTTAGGGTGTGAGGGTGGTAGTGTGGTGTTGTGGTAGGGTTGGGGGTAAAGTCTGTAGGTTGTGGGTTTGTAGAGTTGTAGTGGTGGTGGTAATGTGTAGGTGTGTGGGGTGGTGGTGTTTTTGGGGATGTTTGGGGGGGTTGTATACTTATGATTACGCTAGGATATGACGATTCTTATCGCATATATGTACAACGCATTGTTTGAGGTCATGACAACACACGAGTGTGTTATGACTGGTTCATGCGTTATGTCATAATCAACATATGAGTTTGATATGACTATGATCTCTTGCGTTATGCTATAGTAACGCACGGGATATGACAAAATCGGTGTTTGCAGTTAGGGAAGTAATTACTTATAAGGTATATATTTGCATGTATGAGGTCATATCATACACGTGCAAAACAACCGTATGGTATGACCTCGGACCATTGTACTGTCATATTATGAAGTTTTATCCCCCCCCCCCCCCC
>JAIUCT010000019.1:2041889-2076385 GCA_021307375.1 Tetraneura akinire | reverse complement strand
GAAACACTTAGAATTTTTTATATACGACATTAACCAGTACATTTAATTTAATATATAAAAAATTCAAGTTTTTCTATCTCCTCCAATATATAATCTATAGGTAGAATTTTTTTTTTCTTAGCTAAAAATTAAAAACGCATATTATAGGGGGACCCCTGCGCAAATTTTTTTTTGAAATGAAACACTTAGAATTTTAGCTTCTGAGCGAAGCAAAGAATGTATTGGTTTTACAATGATGTGTGATTTTTTTTTTTTTTTTTTTTATGTCTGTGTACAAAAATACTACCCGAAATAATGCTCCGATTTTCACGAATAGGGTATTTTTCCGGTAGCAAACTGGATGTCCTTGGTACTTTACTTATGTTATTTTTTGAATTTCTCAAAATGACGCTATGCGGTAGAAAAAACCGCGAAAAAATGACGAAAAAACGGCATTTTCGCGAAAAATGAAATTTCGACGAATTCGATTTCTATAATCCACGATATCTCGGGCAATTTTTAAGTTAGAGACTTGAAAATTTTTTTGGGTGTTCACATAGCTATTATATATATGTGGTAAAATTTTGGAACCGTTACGTTCATTTTTCTACAAAATATTGGACTTTGAATATTTCGTAAAATTCTCGTTTTTACGTATATAATGTTTGATAAAATTGGCAATTTTTAGTATTAGAGTCTGAAAATTTTACTGAAGTATACTTACATATTACATAACATCATACTAAAATATTAGAAAAATCCCTATTCTCAATTTTTTTTTATAGCTGTTTTAAGTTGATATTTTCAGTTCAAACGAATATTATAGTCTGACTGAATTTCGCTCAGAATCGTTTTTTCGAATGCAATGGATTATCATTGCATTCAAATTCTAATTAAAATTAAACGCTATGATTCGCACACCTGTATCCTGTGCGGCATGAGTATCAGCTCTTTTTTTTTTATGAATTATGACGTTAAATTGTTATCATCTTATTACTCATCAAAGTGTTAAGGTTAATTTATTACGTAGAATACGTAGAACTAAATATTGAGAAAATTACATACCTAAATTATTTAATATTATTATTAATATATACATATTTATAACTATGTAGGTATATTATAATATTAATATGTATGTGTATGGATGAATGATAAACTAATATTGTTTGAGTGAATTTAACACACTATTTATTTCCCTAAAAAGTTAAACCCGCAATGTACAAAACATAAATAGCCTATATTATTATATGGATTATATAGATATAAATAATTACTAGTATATTATGTGTAAGGAGAAAAATCAATATTTGCAAAAAATAAAATGTTGATAAATTTATAAATAATCGTCTACAATTTCATATTCTGTCATTTAACCAATAACCTTTGTGCTCGTCTAAAAATATAATATAGATTATTTAAATGTTAAGGTTAATGATAACTATAGTAATTGAATAATTTATCTATTTCCTATAGTCGTATTAAAAACACAGTAGATTATGTTTTATTGTTTTATATATTATGTTATTATTTATTGATGTATGACTAATCAATGGACTTTGATTGAATTATATAATATTTATAATCTGTAGGTACTTTTTAACTTTTTGTCAAAACAATTTCTAAATCTTTTTTTATTCATATTTAATTGAAGCTATTTATATAAGAATGTCGTGTCAAAATTATCGTTTTATCTTTTATGTTTACGGTTTTAATAAAAAAAAAAAAAAAAAAAAAAAAACTATTTATATGATTATACGAGTATATGATATTAAGATATACATTTACAAAATATATTAAATTTTGTTTGTTGTTTATTCTTATTAAAAATAACTTTTTATATGTTTCATATTTTTAAAATCCCATATTTTGAATTTTGAGCGAAGCGAAAAATGTATTGGTTTTACAATGATGTGTATCTTTTTTTTCTGTTTTTATTTCACTTGTAAGACACTTTTACTACCCGAAATAATGCTCCGATTTTCACTAATAACATATGTTTCCGGTTGAAAAGTGGATGTAGTTGGTACTTTCTTTAGGTAATTTCTCAAAATTGAGTTTATGCGACAGAAAAAACGATAAAAAAATGACATTTTTCAGGCAAACTGAAATGTCGACGAATTCGATTTCAATATTTCACGATAACACAGGCAATTTTGAAATTAGAGACTTGAAAATTTTATTGAATGTTTTGATGTTCACATAGATACCTACTATATCAGAGATGGCCAATATGAAGTGACTTACGAACCACATCAGATTGCAATGTATTAAGAACCAAAAAAATTTTTTTTTTTAATCTATATATATTTATAGGGGAATTTTTACATTCCATGTAAATGTAAATTTAATGTGAAATCATTCGATTTTTTATAGATTAAATATGAAGGTAGGTAAAGGTAAGGTATATAATGTATAATAATGAAATAAATCTAGACTTCAAAAGCCTTACAAAAAAATTCAAACCCAAATAATAAAACAAAAATACTTAAATATTATAATTTTATTATTATTCTATATGTATAAGGTATAAGTATTATAGTTTATATTATATTTATGAAATAAATATAATTTTTTTTTTTAATTAATAAAAAAATATTGTTATAGAAATAAGTCGGGAGTCCCATAAGCCTACGATGAGAGCTGCAAGCTGGCCATCCCTATATATATATATATATATATATATATATATATACTATCTGTATTATGTATAGGTATATATATATATCAAAATATTAGAAAAATCCAAAGACTCAATTTTTTTTATAGTTGTTTAAAGTTGATATTTATAGTTTAAACGAAAATCTTAGAATTCATACAAGTATTCTTCTTATTATTTCTCAATACTTTTTACAATAAAAATTTATAGAAAAGCTATTACTATTATTATGTATTTTATTTTTAAAGAAGTTATATTATTAATAGTAAAAGGTACAGTAAAAATTATATTTCAGATAAATTAAAGTATTTTAATATGTATAATTTATTAATTTACGTAGGTATATATCTATAAATATATAAATATTATTCGTGTATTTATACATTATACATTTAGGTATACGGTATACGAATAAACTATAATTGTTTATAATGTATAATTGAATGCTAATTGTTTTTTAATAATTACCAATAGGTTATAGGTTATTATAATTATAGCTATAGTATTAAACAAATATAAGGATAATATTTTCTAATTTCTATTAATAATAATAATAAATTGACACTGAATATACCAAGTAACAAATACATCAATTTGGCACGTTTCACTATAAGCTTTAGTAGTAAGTATTAATAAGTATATTTATACTAACATTATATTGTGTGCATATGTTATAATAGTTTATGAAATAATCAATCAAACCGAACGAAGAAGCTATACTACTAGAATACTAGATGTCTATTATTAACTAATAATTACTATAATAATTATTATAGTTATATACTTATAATATGTATATGTTAATAATTCTTACACAGATGACAGATATGAATCAAACGGGGAAACATATTAAATCACAGATAAATAAATAATAACACGATATACGTGTAAAAAAGATTAACTCGGTAGGTATTAAATAATAAACTTATTTATTTATCTTCATCTTATAATATTTTAATCAAATAACGTTGATTTATAATATATTTTCTATATACAAATTTTATTAAATAAAAATAAATAACTATATAAACTTGAATGATCTACAATATCAATATTATCATGTATAATAAACTTATTAACTATCATATATATATATATAATATAGTATTATGTTAATACTAAAATACCTCTATATATTTTATTGTTATGATATTTGATAATAATAATAATAATTATTATTATCGTTAAATCGTACTACGTTTTATTATTATTCTGTTTTACTATTTCAAATGTAAAATTAGTCGTATTTATAATATATATATAGATAAATGTATTTTATAAGTAAGTAATGTAACTCCGAACAAATATATAATAATTTATTATCAATTTTAAATATAGGAATTGTGAATTTGTTTTCGTTAAATAATTGGTAAATATTATTATTTATCATAAACGTTATTATAAGTTAAACTCTAATATATGTATATATTAATTATAAATATAACGATATCAGTTCGTAAGAATAAAGCGCGTACGTAAATAAAATCTCGACATAAAACAACAACAATCCCTATACGACCGACACTGAAGACTCATAAAAAACAACAGGTAGGTATAGGTAAACCGTTAACCCGTCAAACATATCACAATATATACCTATATAAATACTATATATCATATAACGAATAAACAATTTAGACATTATAATTTTCATGTTTAAATTCGTCGTTTTGGTACGGTAAAGAAAAATAAAAAATAATAAATATGCCTATTATTATATAATAATATAATACATTTATATAAATATATCGTTGCGTATCTCAAATTCTCGAAGGGATTATAATTATATTATAGTCGGAGTGGAATTAGATGGGCAATGTGATATACGTATTGGATCTAAAAAATGTTTAAAAATGTGTTGGCTAAAAAATGGTAATGGACACGGTGTGTGGGGAGAAGGGGTAACTTATAAAAAAATAAAAATAATTTCGTTAAAAATATATTATCACAACAATGTTATTATAGTATAATAATTATACTATCATAAAGTTATTGCCGTGTGAAATAATGTTAAGTAACAATAACATAATATAATAATATTGTAAAGTCGCTCTACATAATGTATTATATATCTATATAGTAAACACTAAACAGGTAATAAAACGATATAATAATATTATGTAAAATGAGCTGGAATAATGGAAGATTTGTTTCTTATTTTTTATTTTTAAATAAAGTATGGTAAAACGGTACGTGCGCGTGTGTTTAAGTAAAATATATTTATTTTTTTACACACGCATACATAATAAATAATTAATAAAATAATAATATATTTAGACTGTATATAATATGTTATTTTCGCGTATGTTTACTATATACGCAAAACAATATACGTAAATGTAAGTATATTGTCATCGTCGCATCACGTCACAACAATATTTAATAATATATTACAATTTATATTATTGTGTAGTAAAAATGATATAAATATAAGTTCTTTAAAAAAAATTCAAATCGTGCACAAAACGATGTTAACGATGCACGACGGTCGTTGTTTATGCGTGGGCATAAAATGTAGAAAATTATAATAACAATTATTATAATATTATGATATATAGGATGGTGTCTATAGCCGAAAATTTTGAACAAAAACGATACGCGTGAAGGCACGCGTGTAAAATTGTAATGCGTTATTTTGAAATCGGCCATATTACATAGCCTTTAAATTCTCAAATTGTCTGGTTATAAACCGTTGTACTCAGGTACATATTATACGTTTCGCAATATATATATATATATATATAATATTATATTTCATAAAAAATGCAGTCGTTTGTGATGTGCATATTATAACAGATTATAATAATAATAATTATCGTATATTATAAAGAAATATTTTGATAAAAATCAGTCCATTATAGTGTTGTGGTAATTGATCGTAACGTACTAATTTCTGTTGCGTATACGTTCCACGTCTGTACCGTATATAGTACATACAGACAATAACGTATAGGCATACAATAATTATTATAATATATAAACATATGATATATATATATATTATATTATAATGCCATACAAACGTATAAACGATTTCTTAGATAATTAATAATAATAATTAATTAATTTTTAATAATTATAAAAAGGCTTATATAAGTATCAGCTAACTTGCTTATACATAATATATGCCACTATGAGGTATATATATAGGTACTATAACCACGGTATTATACATATTATATTTATAGGTAGGTACCTACTCGAATAATAATATTATATTAAAGATGATGATGTATTGTGTGTATGTGTGTGTACGTTATAAAATGTTTACGGTGACCATATACTATTATATCATTATGTATACCTATTATTATGTTAAACCGACGGCGTCAACTGGTCAGTGTTGACTTTTCTTTAAGAACGGCGTGAACAGCCACACGGAAGCGCCAAACAACAGTATAATGCCCATACCGTGAAACACGGGTCTGTACGAACCGATCGTCTCGTATATGTAACCGGCCACTGGTGGGCCGATGAGCTGCATGAGCCCGTTGCAGAACAGCGATATGCCGTATGAAGACGACAGACGCTCCTCGCCAAGCATATCCACCATTATGACGGCCGTGATGCCGACCACCACGCCGGAGCCCAGGCCGAACGCGGCGCATGTGCAACACATGGTTAGATAGTCGTCGGCGAACGGTAACGCGAACAGCGCGACGCCCGACAGGACCAGACCGCCGAGATAATAGTATCGCTTGTCCAGCCGGATCCAGTCGGACAGCGTGCTGCCGCCTACACGGCCCACAAGGTCGAGGACGGCCACCACGGACAGCAAATACTGCGAGCTGCTCTTGTCGTGGCCGATGCTAATTGCGTACGATGGTAACAGTATGGCCGAGTTGGTGTATCCGATGGCCGTGGTGGCGTTTGATATGAGTATTACGATGAACAGCGGGTCGGACAACAGCTGAAGCGCACCGCTCACAGTCTTCCGACGCGACGACGAGCCATCCTGCACGGACACCGCCTGCGCCTGCTGCTGTCCGGCACGCTGGCGTCTCTTGTTTTGCTGCTGTTTGGGCTGCGACTCTTCGTAGAGGCTGACCAACGTGCTACCGTGGAACGGCGTGCTGACGTACCGCAACGACGACAACGATGATCCATTTGCCTTAAACCTACCGTCTTGCACCGCGTTGGACGTGGGTACCAGATGATGCTGATGGTCGCCGCCTGCACCCGCCGTTCGTAACAGGCTACAACTGCTGAATGCCAACTTGGGCGATACCGTTCCGGATCTGGCCGTATGACTGTTCACCGCCGCAATCACTTTCACCCCGCCGTCGGCCAACAAGTACCTATCGTCCGCCGGTATCTTCACGCTGGACGCGTTCAACTCGTTGACGATCACGTAACCGTTTAGATTTTGGGCCAGTAGCGATACCGTCTCTTGCTGCCTACCGTCGCCGTCTTCTTCGCCGTGACCACCGCAGTCCACGCCGACGCTGCTGTACCGAAGTTCCGTCATGCTCTTCCCACCGATCATCGAGTTTAGGCCCACCGTTGGTGTCGCCGATACAGTCGACACAGCGTCCGGTTCTCCGCATCCGCCACCAACGCCCCCGCTGCAGCAGTCCAGCCCGCACTCGTCCGCATAGTCGTACTCGTCCACATACTGCTTGACCATGTGCCGCTCGACCGGATGGTACAGCAATGCGCCCACCCACACGTTGAGCGTGAGCGCCCCAAGTATCAGCACCACATCCCTGCACCACACACACATATCATACATGTACTATCGTGAGATTATATAGATTGCCGGCGATTAACGACCCGGAAACATCAAAACGAGTTGAGTTTTCGGACCGTCACGTTTCGGTAGTGTAATGTGTATGTGCTTGTGTGTCTGTGTGTGTTGAGATTTTAGTGTACTTGTAACCGTAGTTTTCGATCAGGTATCCCAGGAACGGCGGCAGGAACATGGAACCCAGGCAACTGCCCGATATGGCCACTCCGTTGGCGAACCCGCGATACTTGACGAAATACGAAGTGACGATGAATATTCCCGGCGGAAACGCAAGACCCGCTCCACAACCGAACATCATACCGTAACTAAAAAAAATTAAAAAACGAATGGCTGTTAGTCAAATAAATTCTGGTTAAATGTAATATTAATATTGTACTATACGGTATTAATTTATTATTCAACGCATAAAATAATATTTGCGAAAAAAGTTTACATTATATGGTGTTTTTTAATAATGTTAATGTTATTATTTTTTAATTTTCAATTACTTAGGTAAATAGGTAATGATTATTGGTATATCGTATAATGCGTTTTTGTTGATTTGTCAAATATATATACTATCTGTTCATATTACCGTGAATGATAATTTCATGTTTCGGTGAACCTAACCTGATTGGATGTTTGGAAAAGTAAATAATGAAATAATTATCTTAATATCTCATAATATAATATAATGATCAATTCGCTAAAGGCTAAATGACAATAATGCAGTGGTAGTGAAGATAGCCACCCTCCTTTAAGCTTTAATCCTTTTAAATAACTCATTTAACGAGTTTTTACCAAATCGACGGCAATATTTATTGTTTCTTAAACATTTCAAATCAAATTTATCATTTTGTTGAATTTTTAATAAAATATGCTTTTTCCTGCTCCATTATAATTAAAGTAGGTACCTATATGCAATTTTTTAATGTAGATATACCTAAACATTATAAGCAGTTAAACATATGTAGAGATATTATTATTAATCTTTTAAATTATATTAATTATATTGTTGTTATAGTTTCAATAAATAATTCAATAAAACTTAATGATATAAACATTATATTAATATATATTATACAATTGTTATAATTTGATTTACAAAATACGTTCATTATTATTCAAACAATAAACATATAGGTACTTTTGATAATATTATAAGTTAATGAAATTAACTGATAAGTTAAAAAATTAATAATATGTTTATAAAAATTATTTTAGATTATATATATAGAGCTATAGATATTTTATTATGCGTTGATTTAAAATGATAAAATTATAGTAATTTTTATTAAAAAAAAAAGTAAGATAAAATTAATAGATACTAGAAAAGTTAACATAATATATTTTTCATACCTATATATTATAAATAATTATAAATTTATAACCTTCACTCATATTTTATGTAGGTATTATGATTATTGATTTTTTACCAACACAATACGAACTATTAATGAAATTTACGGAATAACATTTATCATTATTATAAGAGTATTATACGATCTCATTGTTCGTTAATAAGTGAGTGGATGTAGATGCATTGTAAAATATATCATTTTCGAATTTTCAATAAAACTATTTTTAAAACTCTATGAAAAAAGTAAAAATATTCAAAGATAGGTATATATTTAGTCATATACGACAAGACTTATAAGTTATAATTATATTAATAATTAATGCATGTCCTGAATTATAATCTTAATAAATAATGTTAAAATTAAAAAATACGTAGGTATAATTACTTGCCTGAAGTATAGAAATGTGATTGAGTTGGCGAAATAACAGAGCATTAATCCCAAAGAAGCTAAAGTACCTCCAATTAGTGTAACTGTACGATATGAATATATTGATGAAAGGTAACTTGAAACAGGGCCTAAAGTACATAATATCATTTAATTAAATAAATACAAATTAGAAGTTGAATTACGTAATAATAGGTATACAGTTTGAATATTATTTTGTAAAATAATACTGTATACGTATGGTTATAGGTAGGTATATTAAAATGTACCTATTAAATAATGCACTTTTTAATTTACATTATTTTATTATAATATTATCATAATAGTACCTATATAAGTATGAATAAATTATTATTTAAGTATTTATACATGATTATAATTTATAATTTTTTTACTGTTGAGTTAATATGAAAACATTAAAAAATCTGATCTGAAATTAAAAATATCTAATAATACTCTTCTTATACAATTTATTGTTAATTAATGACTTATAAATTAATTATATTAAATATTGACAAAATATTTATAGTCACCAAATAATATTGTGTATGTTAAAATATATTTTAAGAAATTACGAATAAATTAATAATTATTTTAAACATGATAAATAAACAATTTTATAATGATCCATTGTTTTTAAAAAAATGTAATGCTAATTAAACGATCAAACTTATATAAATACGCATTATGCATAATTAAGTAACATTGTTATTTGTTTAATATTATAAAATTTATAATAGCACTATAAAAATATTCAATTATCGGTTTAAAATGAAAATAATGATATGCAAATAAATTCCAAATAACGTTGAAATTTTTAAGTTCTAAGTCAATAATAGAATAAAAAAAAATAATTTGGAATGAAAATAAACTTTTAAACAAAATATTCATTTAAAACAAATACTGAAAACCTACCGAAATTGTTTTAATAATACTTTTTATATTATTTTAATATAATATATAACGTTATAATAAATATATAAGATTTGATATATTTGAATGAGATTAAAAAGAAAAATATTATTGTGTCCTATATTAAGTTTGGAAAATATATAAAATATATGAGTATATTAATGTAATTGAAATATAATAATATAACGTAGGTAGGCAATAAAAATGAGAATGGGAATAAACATTTTTTCAACGTTATTTTTCTACCATAAATTGTTGATTCTTATCTATAATATAATATCTATTTTATATAAATCAATTATATAAATTATTACTCCTGATTAATATTTAAGTAATTAATCATTTAATTCAGGTAAATAAATCACAATGATTAACGATTTATTTGTAGATATCTATGACAATGACTAATGTTTATCAATAAATGAAATATATTTAATCATTTCTACTTTCTAACATTATCTTTTTTTTTTTATATATATATTCATGTTACATGGTTAAAAAATGAAATATTATTGTTACACTATTACTGTTCGTTGAATTAATTATTTATTTATTTGTTGAATTCAGAGTATATTGACATGACTGTGACATTGAGGTAATCTGTTATTGTCATTAGTCATACAGTTATAATGTAGTCAAAGTCTAAGTATTATAATAATAAATAAAAAATATTGATAAATTACAAATTAATATTATTAATTATTGGGTTATTAGGTATTTCTAATTTCCTAATAATTTTCTGGGGTAGTACACGTTGTTTGATTATCACGAATTTTCTATGCTTTTGATATAAAATCATGTCTAGTTCATACTTAATTTAATTCATTTTTCAAATGTATCTAAATTGCGTTTACACGAAAGGAAATAATGAAATAACTACTAAAACGTTGGAAAACGGCAATACTCATGGACAAATTATGATGAATTTGATTTTAAATATTAATTAAAGATAACATTAATATCAGAGTAATAGATAAATATAATGACAAGAAATATTAATCTTAGGGACTTGAACATTTTATTGAGTGATAAAACTTTGAAATTGTTAAGTTAATTTTTATTTGTTAGTCTAAATATAGAGCTTTAAAAATTTCTTAAAATTTTAATTTTTTTTTTTTACCTAGGTATATGGTATCTGATTATCATAAATAGAGTATGTTTATGGTAGATAATTTCATATAGTTGTTATTTTACTTAGGTTATTTTTTTAATTCCCAAATTGTTTTCTTTTAAGATTAGGAAAACTACCAAAAATATCACGGAAAATAGCAAAATTATAGGAAAGTAATTTTGACAATTTAAATTTTATTAATGGAGTATAAACTTTTTATTAAGATTTAATTGAGTATTTATATGGATATTTTACATGCATGATACAATTTTTGGAACAGCCACCTTGATTTTAAACCTAAATAAGTTTTCACTTTATAAAATAGGTCAACATTTTAATCACTAATTTATAATCAATATACCTATATGTATATCTGACTGAAATTCACTCAAAATTATTTTTTTAGAATGCGATGATTTATCATCAAAATACAACACTACCTATATTGACATATTGTATACCATCCTAATTAATATATATATTTATCCTTATATTGACCTTCCACACCTGTATCCCAACTTTTTTTTTTAGTTATAAAAATATAAAAGAACTGCATATTTTATGTATATTGTTATATATTTTTATATACTATAGTATATGATTATATAATTATTATGTTAATAAAATAAAATAATACCTACATAATTATATACATTTGTAAATCTTGATTATTTCATCGATTGTTTTCTTTAGGTTTCATATGTATAATTAAATTGGAGAATTAAGTATAATTAATAATTAACAATTATTATCGATTTTTATTTTATTCATATGATTATTATTCGTCTTTATCCTCAGATAAATTTAAAATTACTTTTTCTCAATCTATACTAATTTAATATAATTAAGTGTTCAAAATATCGATTGTTACAATGTCATTTTAAAACAGTGTATGACGTCAATCATCATGATATGTTTTTCGACATACAATATTATTTATATTACTATTTTTTGTGTTTTACATTTGTGTCATGAATCATTTAGTGTACTGTCAAATATTTAAATAATATAAAACATTTAAACGTCAAATATATTATTATTAATTCATTTAGATTTTACGTTGTATTGTTATTTCGTTGTTAGAAAAACGTGAGTAAATAAGTAATAATATCAAATTATTTTCATTTATTCAATATGCTTAAGTATATGTATAATAATCATGTATCTACGATTTTTCGTATTCCAGACGTTTAAGTAAAATTAAAAAAAATGGATAATTATTTTTATTTATTTAATAATTAAATTTTTTTTTTTTTTTTTTATAACTTTTATTTTTTTATTGTCCACTTTGATGACTTTTACCTTTTTTGAGGTAATTATTTTTAAAACATAAATTTATTATAAAATTGTAATGATAAGTTCCAAGTAAAAACTCTGTTTACTTGATATATTAAACAAGCAGTAATAATATTAATTAGGAGTTTAACGAATGTTAAAATTTAATATTTAATTATTTTTAATTAAAATTATTATTTCTAATGCGTTATACGAGTATATATTATTGTATATTACTCTCATCATACATTATTAAACATTTAAATAAATTAAAAATGTAAATTTTGTTATGTAATTTCATCACTCGCGTGATAATAGAAATGTTATAGTATTTAATTATTAGGTATTTTTATCAATATAGTTTTAACAATATAATATGTCAATAATATAATGCTATTATTATTTATTAGATTACATAATTTATTCATAAACCAATCGATATATTAATATGAATTATAATAAAATAATATTTACCCAAAGAACAGTACAGAAAATAACAAATGGCAGGTATCCATGAGGCCGCAGTCTCTGACGCATGGAATGCTTCAGTGAACTCTACGAACAGCACTCCGAATGACTTAAGTGTACCTGGAATTAACATGTTGACCAGCGTACTTCCTAGAAGCACCAGCCAACCCCATCCACCGTCTGGGGGAACGAGTACATAGTTTCGACCATCTATATAAATAATAATATAATTGTACCTATACGTATAGTATGAAAAATTGATATACCTATAAACTTAATTATTATAAATTTATAATAGTCATATTATTTTATACTATGTCTCTACTACATCAAATTATCAACTAATTTGCCAAATATATACTTACATAAAAAAAATACAGTTAAATTTACAATTTCGTCAAATAAAAATTTATAAATCTTATTTAAAAAAAATTAAGAATAACAGAAAAGCAATATATAATTCTTGTGTGCATGGTAAATTATTATATTTTAAATGAACAATAATTAATAATATTCCGATATCTTTTAATAGTTTATACTTTAGAATATTCGTTAATTAATTAATTCATTAGTAATTGTTGATAATTAAATTTCATTATATAATAATATTTAATTAATCTTAAGCGAATCATTATATTATAATAATTCAAATATTACTTTTAACGTTTTGTCATCTTCTACGAGTACATTATTGCGAAAATACATTACCTATCTAGTACGAGTACCTATATATGTATATATATTGTATAAAAATATAATTTATAATTAAATTATAAACAATATTGTTAAAAATTAAACTATTATTCTTTATATTAATTAAATTTATATCAAATAATTATATAATTAAAATTATAAAATAAATGTATATTTAAATTTTAAATTATGATTATTGAATTGCACCGAATTTATTAGAAACTTCTATAAGGAACTAGTATAACAACTATATACTGGTAATAGTCTAATACTAATATAAGTTATAATTTATATTAAATTAGTATTAATATTTTGATTTAGGTATGCTTAATTTATACATTCTCATATCCTTTTAATTTTAAACTACTTTTTAATAGTTATTTGTGTGTGTTGTATTTTCATATACAGGTATAAATTAAATATATTATATTTATATATAATTTTATTAAATTTAGACATGTTAAAGACAAATTAAAGTTTTTTCGACTATCATTACATTAACTATTTATCAAACATTAAATCATTATGGGCTATCTATCGGGGTATTTACTATATTGTATCAATTATACCTAGTACAGTCTACAGTTTTTTAAATTTAAAGAATACGTAAATTTAATATTTATATATACTCGTATATTTGTATATACAATTATATAGAATAATGCCTATAATCCTATATTATTTATTCTATATTACTATAAATACCTATGTATATGAATTATAAATTTCTTCATTCGACATATAATATTATGTTATCAATAGAAACAACTTTGCATGTTTATTGGTACCTAACCTATTTAATTTGATATGAAATTAGTGAAAAATTAGTATAATACTGCGAAAACCTTCGTTAGAATATTGTGTCTCAACTCTCAACAACTTATTTTTAAACTTAATGAATGACATGATCCAAGGTCAGTGGCAGGTAATGATTATTATTTTAGTATTATAGTACACTGACATTGGCAAAGTAAAGGTAAAGGTTTATAATATATTTCCCCCTCTATTAGTAGTCAACGCTTGACACAATACTTCAATAGCAACAGCCATCGATTGTTTGGGAAATTATTTTAGGTAAATATTAAAAAAAAAAAAGTATTTATAGTAAAAGTACGGAATACTTTTGTATTGGAATATGTACATTTGAGTCTAAAAAAAATGATATTAAATTTAAAAGTGTCATTAACCTTTTGCCGTATAACGGTATGATATTTTATACACTTACCTACAATAATGTTATAAATTTATAGTTATGACCAGCGACCAGTCATGAGTCTTTTTGTATATTGCATAATTATTGTACAGGTTACAGGAAATCAATTTAAAAATAATTTCAACTCCAATAATAGTATTAATAATAATATGTTATATTTATTTGTAAAACTATTTTTAATTTTTTATGTTTTCTCATTTAATTGACAGATAAAATTAGATTTTTACTCGAAACTTGATGATATTTTTAAGATGGTTGCAAGGTTTTTAAGGTGCTATACAAAGTTGATTTTTAAAGTATAAATTTAAATTTACGAACGTTTTTATACTTATACAGTTATACGGATCTAAATCAGAAATATACAGGATGATTTAAATAAATTCAAAGTCAATTTCAATCCTCTTATATAAATATCATAAAACATAATATCACCGTTTCGTGTTTGGATTACTCAGGGTTGCATATAATTAACGTAGCGAAATATAAATAATACAATATACACAACACACATTTTGTAATTTCTCGTAACATCAAATGACAATATTATACCATATTACCATAGGTCAACCTCATCGTTATGCGAAATATACGAGAATATAACGTAGGTATAAACAACGAACAACAAAAATATTTTTTAGCCGTTCACACCACAAATATGTACTATCTATCTATCTAAGTATATATAGAATGCTTACATAAATATTTTTGTATGAATTATTAACGAACAATGTTTTATAATTATTTCGGAATATGATAATATATTCATATTACGTACCCGTGGCACCTTCTTCTTCTGCTAGTGCTTCGTGGTCGTCTTCTTTGGGTTTCTTTTTTAGACTCATTGTTTAGTTCTTCCGAAACGATACACTAAAACAATAATCGGATGGTTTATACATATATATATATATATCATTTTCGATAAACGTGCATATTAGTTAACTAACTTATACGTGCGTTACTGCTTTCTAATTATTACATTATATTATTTTATGTATAACGTATAGGTAACAAATTTTGAAATCATACGACTCTCATAACGTTTATAAATGACAATAATATATAGGGCATGAATACACGGATTATGCGCAAATTATACAATTAAATAATACTATATTATACAAAATAAAAAGTATATCAAATACAGATATAAATTATTACACAGAATCACAATCGCACACGGTGGTCACATTTCTGATTGTTGTACTTGTATATTATATTGAATCTGTTTTATTTGTCCTCGACCGCTCACAACAATGTAATATAGTTGTGCACGAGCTTTTAGTTTTTAAATGTTCCGCCAATATTAAACTTATTATAACGTTTCATTTTCGCAATGAATCGTCGTCAAACATAAAAATTTCACGTATGCAATATGCGCATTAACTGTCGTTACGACCATAATATTATTAACAAATAACATTTTTAGTGAATTTGTTTTTATACTTATATTATTATTATAATTTACTCGTATATCTATTATAGTATTATTCTTATATATATAAGTGGATAAATTTGACGGACAACAACTCGTTTACATGTTATATTTTACAAGCCGGTAACCAGAAATGGATTCAAGACCAAGAACGTAACATTTAGGAGGCGATTATAATTTTTTGTTTTTTTTTTTTTAAACGTAAATTTTACAAACTTGGCGCTCACACATACGTTTCACAATAAATAATTGTTTGGTGTAAGGACTAAAGGTGGGTGTTAGTCCCTTCTGGATCCTTCCCTGAACTGGTTATTGGTTAATAACTTAATATATAATATAATATAAAATAATATTAAAAATTATAAAATATATATATCATATTAATATGTATATAATTAATAAGTAATACCTATCTATTATAAATTCACTGTGTGCCTATTTACCCCACTTACACTAAACCATATTTTCTCCATATTATTTTTCTCAAATTACCTTCTATAAATTATTATTTGCAGTCACATATTTGGCGAGTTACCAAAACGTTTCTAAGAGAAATATTTGTAATATAATATCATATGGGTCAATACGAGCCGGTTTCTACTATGCGAATTTAACAAAATAATGATTTGTTTAAATTTGAATTGGCCAACATCGAACAAGTTCAAAAATTTTTTTTGTTTTAAATTAATAAAAAATGCTTATATAAGATGGAACTTAAAATTATAAATTATAAATTAAAAGTTATGCAATTAAAGTAAGTACCTATATATATTTTTATTGCATAATATGAAAGTATATTGTATTATATATTATATATTGTTTACATTAAAAATTAATTTATAGTTAGATTGGACATTATAGATATTCACTATAAAAATAAACAATTGAAATAGTCAATTTTTATATATTTTTAAAGACTCGTATTAACTATTAAGAAGAAAATAAAAGACAGAATCTAGAATGTCCCAGATCAAATATTTTATGTATAATATTTAAACATTATTATTTAATATTAAAGTGTATTTTAATAGATAATTTTAGTGATTACAAAATGTTAATATGACGTTGGATTACTTCCATTGAGGCAGCAGACCGGTTAGGTTAGGTTATTCGGTAAGTGTAGTAAGTTTCAGATAAAATACACAAAACTATGGGATTTTGAAGTGAATGCATGATCGGAGACGGAAAATTTACATAAAAAATGTTTTTAATATAATTAAATAAAGGAAAAAAGCTTAAATTGTATTAAAATATACGGATGGTAAATGATAATGTATAGGTGTAACAATAAAAATTTTACTGTATAGTTTACTGATACAGGTATACTTTAACGTTAACGGTTAAAAATGTGATAAAATAAGTATACATTTTGTTTTATGGATAGAAAATTGTAATATAATATTATGATACTACACTTATAGGTTATAAGTACAATAACAATTTAAAATTATTAAGATAGGGACCATTATAAATATAATAATACTTACTTATATTATAAGTATAAATAGTCGGGTATACAAGAAAGCAGCTGAAAAAGTTTTGAAACTATACTTACGTCGGATATATAAAAACACACACTTAAGACTTAAATATTTTAATTTATTTATAAGTATCTATAATACAAGTCTATAATACCTAATCCAACACTATAATATTATTAGGTATTTTGTTTTTAATAATTGAAAATATAAATATAAAAGTGTATTTCCAACGTATATTATATAATAATGTATCGTGCGTTTATAATAAAAAATAAATAAATTATATACAAACACAGGTATTTAAACCTACATGAAATTTTTATATATTTACTTAAATTATAAAATATTTAAGATAAAATCAGTATTATTAAAAATTAAAATATATTATATGAACACTTTATATTTATTAATATGAATTAATTTATGATATTAGTCTATTGATAACTGTAAAATATGAGTTCAATTTATATTTATGATAATTTATTTATTTATTTACCATTTATACGTAGGCAGTATATGTATATAAAAATTAAGAATATTTTTTATTTTTTAAAACCTCCCACGAAACTGTTTTTTTGATACGGCTTATTATTAATACTTAATGGTGCAAAAACCCATAATAATAAATGTTGAAATCGATTGAACTTGACAAAACTATTTTAAAACGCTCGTCAGGCGATACGTATACATATAAAATCGTATTATTACTCGTATTATTTGTCAACGTCAAAAAAAATCGTCTTCGCAGTTCACAAAATATTGAATTTTTTTTTTTTAAATAGCGTGATAATACACAATAACGGTGTCTGAAATATTATTATTGACTATATAATAACACTGTATCTATGATCTATCTATATATACTCGCGCAAAAAATATTAATATCATGATAACATTATATTGTCGTCGTGCGTGTACTCTTTCGTTCGTCATCGTACATAATACTCGCATAATTATACCGGTTTATATTATAATATATAATCGTATTTAAAGGAACATAGTAATAAATTTATTATTGCGTACGACAATCGTCAGTCGATCATTATGATATTATAATACAATACTGAATGTTGATTGTAGCGTATATTTTGATTCTTTTTTTTTTTTCTAAATTTCAGACTACTGACAATAAAAAATATAATCGATAGGACGCCTGTGTTTGTAAATGTGCGTACTGCGCGACAGCCGGACGTGTCATATTATAATAATAATAATAATAATAATAATAATAATAATAATGATGATACGGCGTTTGGTCAATTTAATATAATATCAATTGTATAATATAATGATAAGAATACGAAAGTATCGCCGTATGTACTCGTATACGTAAATAAAAATAATAATTAATAATAAAATTGGATAAATATGTATTATAATACAAGAAATGGTCGTATAATAATAATATAATAAAGGTATATGCGGTTTAAGAATGCCCGAAAAACTATAACCCATTACGTTATATTGTTTTGCATTCGATATTCGAATAGATATTATAATTTTATGTTTGCGGCCTCTCCTTTGAAAAATATCGATAAAACTATACGGTACGCGTAACATTCACAAAACAATAATGATATTATTATTTTAACGCGTTTTAAAATCCTATAGGTCCTATATATATCGCATTTTAAACGCGTTTATGGTTTAAATATAATACATAGATACGCATTAATGTAAGAAAACCTCGTAATAATTCGAAACTGTTTAAGTGCTGTCGTTCGTCAGAGCTTTAAAATAATATAATATGTAATATAATAACGTAACGTTCGGTATAAGTGTTTTTATGCGCGCACCTGCAAGTTTGTCATGGCCGTAAATCGCGTTCGTATCGCGAGGGGAGAGGCAACAGACAATAATTATTATTCTCTCTTGATAAAATAAAAATAGAATAAACTTTTATAATTTTAACAAACTGAAACTTAAATAAATATTATTATAACCGATTATCAGAGTATGTATATTAAACACTTTTTATATACGCGTGATTCAACGATTTTTATATCTATGTATTAATAAACATTACATTTTGAATTTTTTTTTTTTTGAAAATTTTGTGTTATAAAAACTGTATGGGTAACTACACGAAATACGAACAAATAAACAATTATTGTGAACGCACAATGATAATGTATTGTTTTTATTAATATTATTATCGTGTAATGTTATAAAAATATACCTATCGAAAAAATACAATAACTATCGCAGAAATAAATTATTAAATTATATGTAACCAAAAAAAAAAAAAAAAAAAAAAATTATCGTGTTCGTACATATTTGGAGAATGGCTAACGAAAAGATAACTTGGCGCGCATAAAGTGTACAACAAGTAATTTTAACGAACGACATGATAATAATTAATAATATTATATTATATATGGAGCGAAAATGTGTTGAAGGAATAGAATTATTTCATCGCCTAACCGTTGCAATATACATATAGAATTATAGACAATAGACATCGTTGTGATATAAACATAATAAAATTACATTATATATTTTTTTTATAAAAAAAATAAATATATGTACTTGTATATAATACGCGTCAAAAAGACGATAAACATTATAATATAATATGTTTTTTATTAATAAATTTATAAGTCTGAGAGAAAAAAAAATTGCTTACACATCATATTATTATTATTATTATTACACCTACGAGTATTATAATATTATATAGTAGGTAATAATTATTGATGTGTGTGGATAGAACGCGTTTTCGTTTGTTTTTAAATATTCCATTATATATTATATGATATCGTCTGTTTTTGCGAATACGGTTATTAATGGCGCGAATAAATTTCGAAAAACGACAAATACACCAAAGAGAGGGTATATACTCGTATTATGATATATTATTACAATAATATTATTTTATATTCGCCGGATGACGATGTATACGATGTGTAATATGAATATAATATATTATTATTATAATTTATATATTTGACAGAACGTTTCTCTGGTCGTAAAACGAGTATATACTCCATATATATATATATATATAGGACATAGGTATTATAATTATATACACGAGAAAAATAAATAAATAATACTTATACTTACATTTTGAACACGACAGCGTACTTATAAAATAATTAATAATATATTAGTAAGGTTTTTTTTTTATACGCGTGTATAGGTACAATTATACGATTTAGTCCCGACTGTAACTATACTCCATACTCAAACGTATGCGTGCGCATTTATAGTTATGTAAGAGAGTGGAGATATTGTTGCAGATTCCGCAAATTCTCAATATTACCGTATATAGTTGAATTAAAAACAAAACAAAATTATTATATTATACACTTATATAAACAATAACAACAATTTTTTGTCAGCAACAGTGTGAATGTGTATATGGAGATAGACTAAATTTCTAGTGTGAAAATATTAAGTTATTGCGCGAATATATAAAATACGTGTAATAATAACTATAATAAAGTAATAAATAATAACATTGTATTGAATTGTGTTTATAATCTCGTAAAAACAACACGCGTAATATAATAATTAAGAATATAAGTATACCTACAGCGTGATGATTTAAAAATACGGTTGGAAATCGTTCACGTCGTATAAACACTGACGACGAATCGGAAGGGACCGATATATTTCATCCGAAATTTAAACCTTATATTATTATTTTACACTTACGTAATAATCTATAAATATTTTGTTTTTCGATACATTATCGCAATAATAATTATTATATAATAATTAATAGGTAATAATAATAAAACGTCTCCTCGTACGCATGTAGATAAGGTTATATTATTACAGGTAATAAGATATTAACTGAATACGTGAATTATTTGTCGGTAGGTCGTAGGTACGTAAAATAATATAAGATTAGGTATACGGACACTTACGGCGAACGAAGTGAATATCGAACCGGTGGTGGCGGTGGTTCGACGACGTCGTCTTCGACGGTTCAGTGGCCGGCGGATGTCGCCGTGGCCATACCCGTCGTAGGCTCCTCGTTGATGATGTCTCTGCGCGATTGTTGTCGCGACGTCGACAGAAAGGTCACGACGTCGAATACAACGAAGAAGATGATGATCACGACGGTGACGATATCCGCCGTCGTCGTCTGCAGGTGCCGTTGTCGTGCCACTGATAACCCGCGACCGGGATCGCATCGCACGTCACCACCCGACGGATCGAAAGACACGGGACGTAGAACGCGCGTGATATTATTATAATATTATTATTATAGGCTGCGGATAATGCGATTTATGCGACCGGGCGGCGGCCGGCCGAATGGAACAACAAAAAATAATATTAATAAATAATAATTAATATAAGTAATTAATTATTATTATTTTTATAATATTACGTGAATATGAACTTGTAGGCTGTAGGGGAGGATTAAAGGGGCCCGTTCGTTAGGGACGTCCGTGTATACGATGTGTCGCGACGGGACCGCCGTCCTTTCGGCGTGCGTCGGTGTGTCGGCCTGACAGCCGCGCACGAGTATGCGTGTGTCGCCGGCGTTCGACGCTAGACGGCGGCGCGTCCTTCTTCGCGGTTGCTGAGAGGGGAGTGCGGCGGCAACCCGATCGATACAATAATAATACAGTTACAGTATAATGCGTAGACCGCGCGCAAGCACACCCTGTTACGGTTTACAGCGCCGCATGTAACAGTAGGCAATATTTATAATAACATTACATTATATACGTTACGTTGGGGTATGTGTGTTTGATGCGTTACATTGTCATAATATAATAATATGTGTGAAACTGTGAATTATAATAATTACATAACAAACGAATACGTTAAACGATTTGCAATATAATATTATTTTATTATTATACCCGACCTACATTTATATTATTATAATATAATATACGAAACGATATAATAATATTATAATTATTATATAGGTACCTATATACTCTATATATATAATATTATTATACGAAGACACGCACTTTGCACGCGAAACGGATATACCTTTAAATATTATATAATTATTTAATAACATATAATTATAATATATATTATTATATTACTACAATCGTTATCTCGGATGGTACATAATATATTTTATATTTTATAAATTTACAATATACAATATATAGGGCACACGATATACTTACATGCCTACTTTCGAAAACGTCCCTTTCGCGGTCCCGCGCAGTTCCCGCGGTTTACGCGCGTTCGTATGTACGTTAACTGGGTCATATCGGATTTTCGCGATTTCGGGTTCGCGCGTATACGAATACCCCGAACGGGCCTGTATAATATCATCATTATTCATTCGATAACGTGCGATATAAATATTATGTACGAGTATATAGTATCGCAATACGACAACTTACATCGTAACAATAATAATAAATTAATAACATACGCTTAATGCTTCAAACAATTTTAGGAAATATTCAAAGTTCTATAATGTTTAGAATTTTATCGCATATACTCGTATATATAGTACTTATGCGAACACCCAATAAAATTCTCTAGACTCTATAAGTTCAAAATTGACTGAGTTATCATGAATTATTGAAATCAAATTTGTCGAAATTTCAGTTTCCGTGAACATTGTCGTTTTCACGTCAATTTTTGGTTATTTTTCCTATCGTATATAGTTTCAATTTTGAGAATTGAGATATTCCAAAATTGACCTAAATAAAGTACCAACTACATCCACTTTTCAATCGGAAACATAATATGTTATTTGTGAAAATCGGAACATATTATTTCGAGTAGAAAAGTGTCTTCGACATAAAATATAAGAAAAAAAACACACATCATTGTAAAACCAATAGACTTTTTCGCTTCGATCAAAATCTAATTAGGTACGTTTTTTTTTTTTTTTACGAATTTTCCACTACTTAATATTATCACCGTGTTGTATTATAGTGTTTATAATAATTATAATTTGTAAAAAATACGTAAAATAAAATAAAATATTTTAATGTATAATAAAAATGATGACGAATAAAATTACTATATTCATGTCATTTACTGAGAACTGAGCCACAGTGTTTGTGTTAAACGACAATGCTGCGCCATTATTCTAATGAAGAACGTACATTAATAATTGAAATTTACAATGTGATATAGTGTAATTTTTAATTATTATTGTAAATTCAATGTTTAGTTTTGTTTGCGTGTTCCCCGTGAACGTGATAATAATTATATGATATATGTACACAGTATACAACACACAATAATAATATATACCTAGTGATCTATAGTTATTGAAGTTATTGACTTATTGTATAAGACTTGGACTATACTCGTATTAATAATTAATACAATAATACGTATTTATACGCACTTATAACTTATAAAGTTATGACTATTATAGCGGTATGCAGTGTCGGCCTGGCCAGGGTAGCGGGGTAGCGGGGCAGTGAACGCTGCCAAGGCCCTCAACTTTTTATAATTTTTATGTGGCATATGTAGCATAGACACCTTTGGTAAATAATGATGGACGGGGTCATACTAGCCTAGTATGCTAAGTATTGTTAAAGATTCTTTCTTTTTAAAACATAAAAACAAAGTGGTGCAAGTGGCCACATACCACGGACCTTGAGTTCCAGAAGGGCCTCAAGGACAGCTAAGGCCAGCCAAATGAAAAATTTAAAATAATATGTTCAAATCATCCACCTTTTATTATGAAGTTTTTGCATAATAAACAATTTCAAATATTATTATTTTTTTTTTTTTTTTTTTGTACGATTTTATTTTCATTATAATTATTACAAAATAAAATATTTAAACAGAAAACATTGAGTAGGTACTCATTATTTGATGCAAAAAATTACATATTTTATTTTTACATTTATTTATACCTATTAATTTAATCATATATAGGTATATATATTATATATATATATATATTTAATTATATGTATATGGATAAATATAATTATATAAATTATTTATTGATTTAATGTAAAAAATTACATTTTTTAATTTTAACGAGTTTAATTGGTGTGACGTGTGAAGTTTGTGTAACTGATTTGCATTAACTATTTTTAGATTCTGAGCGGAGCGAATTGGTTTTACAATGTATCTGTGTATCTTTTTGTTTTTGTTTTTTTGTTTTTATGTCTGAAGACACTTTTACTACCCGAAGTAATGTAAAACGACGAAAAATTCACGAAAACTGAAACGAATTCGGTTATGACGGTTATTCGGAGATGACTCAGGCAATTTTGAAGTTATACTTGAAAATTTTATTGCGTATTCACATAGATTAACATATACATATATATATATTATGTGGTAAATTAATTTTTTGTTAATTTTTTACAAAATATAGGACGTTGAATATTTCGTAAAATTTTCGGTTTTATATATATATATATTGTATATAATGTTTGATAAAATTGGCAATTTTTGGTATCAAGGTCTGAAAATTTTAATGAAGTATATTTACGTATTACGAAAAAGTAGTTAAAAATTTACATATTATATTTTTATATTTACTTATATTAATTTAATTATATGTATATTGATATATCATATATTGATATATAAATATTATATAAATTACATAGGTATTGATTAAATGTAAAAAATTAAATTTTTTATTTTTGAAGATTTTAATATTGATGTGAAGTTTGTGTAACTTATTTGCATTAATTATTTTTTATATTGTAAAAATCTTAATAACGTAAAAGCTACTCCGCTAATAAGGATCCGTAAAAAAAGTTTCAATGTCCGTATGAAGACCGCGGTTCGCCAGTTAGTGACCTCTGCAGTATAAACAAGAATACAAAATGTGGCAAACTGATATGATCAATTTCCTCCGATATTGTATTGGTATTGCCTATATTTACAACTTATTTTTATATTGAGGAGTTCCTGCTTTATTCATAATTTAATTTGTTTATATTATAAAAATATAATTATACCTACGTACGAAGAACCTATTAGATAACTTTATCAAAAGTTAGATACCAAAAACGTATTTAGAATATTTTATTTACGGAGTGAGATATTTTAATTAGGTGGACACCCCCCTCGAAATAATCCTAGTTGCGCCACTGAGTATATAATATTTTTTTTATGTAAATATGATACATGAAACATGATTTTCATAATTTCAACCCAATTTTAAGTAAATTTTATAAAAAATGGAGGCCTCAAAGCCTAACCTGCCTAGGCCTTTCATATCCCAGGCCGACACTGGCGGTATGAAAATATTGCGTAAATGACAATAAGGGAACGCACATTATTATTACGATTATCTTATAATATATACTAGGAACTATAGTTACTAATTTACAGTAATTTATTTATTATTCATTATAAAAATTTAAATTTATTTTTTTGAAAGTGAAAAAGATATAAAAAGAAGTACAATTTACCCTTTATTAAGTTTCGTAATTTCATTGAAAAGTTTTATTACATTTAATATTATAATATAACGAATTAACAACTTATTAATATTACTTGTATGTATAGTATATATACAAGTAATAAATACAAGTAATATTAATAAGTTGTTAATTCGTTAAATTATTATATTAAATGTAATAAAACTTTTCAGTTACGAAACTTAATAAAGGGTAAATTGTACTTCTTTTTATATCTTTTGCACTTTTTTTTTTTTTTTTTTTTTTTTTTTTTGTATGTATAATAAATACATACATTTTATCTATGTATATTTATCACAAATATTGTTTACGATTTCCAAAAAATGAATATTTATATTAATTATAATAATTATTATAATACACAATTGTATATGCAAATAATCTAAATATAATATCTGAAAATTAAACTTTATTTTCTTAAAATTTTGTTTGATTTATTTTTATTTTTTGGATTTTTACCACAATAGCATAAATCATAATATTATTTAAATATTTAATAATAATAATATAATATACCTATATTAATATTTATTTTGTTTATACAAATGCTCGAATAATTATAATGTATTCCCGTTTTTAATATTACAGTACAATTTTTTATATCGTCTACGTTTTAACACAAACAAAGAGCTGCTATAGCTTGTAAAACATAAGTTTAACTAGGTACTGATAAATCTTAATTTTATCGTCTTATCGGTATTCATTATTTTAACCATAAAGTAGATAATAATGCATGATATATTATAATATTATGTTTAATGTTTATTTAAGTTACGGTCAAACAAAACTGTCAAAGTCAAAGTACGAGTATAAAGTTGAACAATGTGTGCGTTCACGGTTTGTATTCTTTTAAAATTAATGGTCATTCAGTCATTGTATACTAGTATGTATGCAAATGTATTATGTATGCAATTTTATTAGGTATTTAAATAGGAATTATAAATACATGATAAAAATTTGGAACCATTACCTATGTTAATTTTTCTACAAAATATAGAACTATCAACTATGAATATTTAAAAAAAATTCTTGTTTTTATCTATATAATGTTTAAAAAATTGACATTTTTGGGTTTTAAGGTCTTATAATTTTACTGAAGTATGATCACATATTATTTAACATGATACTAAAATATTCCAAGTCTCAATTTTTCTTAACTTAACCTAACCTAACCTAACTTAAATTTTGTGAAAACCTTATTATAGTATAACATATTGTACCTATTGCAATTTTTAAGTCAATAACACCAAACATATATAATATTTTTTATTTTTATTATAAAATATAAATGTTGTATAGTTATGTTGTGTTTTTAACGTCTCTCGTCTGTTTTATAATTTATATTGATAAATATTGCTCCAAAGTTCAAAATCACATAATAAGCACAAGAGCACGATTGACTTTACAATAATTATTCAAGATTAACAACTATTTAAATAAATTGCGCGAAGTATGGATAAAGGAATTATTATTAGTAATAATATATGGAAATATGTATATACTAAATTCTTTATAAAAAACATATTTGAAATCTCAATATTAAGCAAATTTTTTAAGTTTATTTTTTAAATTTATACGAAAATAGATAATATTATTATTTGATCATAAAATTATTGTAAATAAAAAGAGATTACTAGGTACTTTCTTATCGTTAGTCGATAAAAATAATATTTAAAAACATTACACAATGGCAATATAAATATGACAAATATACGTAATAAGTTGTAATAACATGAAAAACAAAGAAAAAAGAAAAATGAGTTAATAAATATGAATTAGATATTTGGATGGGGTATGATATGATGATGTTATGTGTTACTACCTTCCTTCCAACATTAGAAGGGCCTCGGGGTAGTAGTCCGAAAGTTACAAAGATATATATGAATATATGATATATTGTAAATATGATTATAAACGTATTGATACTAATTAAATTTAATCAATCCAATTCAATTACTTTATTCAATAAATATATTTTTATTTGATGTTAATTTTTATTTCTATTTAATCAATTATATAGTAATAATTTTTTATTATAAGATAAAGATTTAAATATGTCTAGATTTTTGTTTGAGAGAGGAGATTATTTCGATTACATAACAATTATTTATTCCCTTTCCTTTCCTTTTTATGCGAGTTATATTATTTTATTTTAATTATATATTAATTTTCTTAGGTGAAATTAAATTATAGTTTCTATATAAATATATATTTCTTTTTTTTGTGTTTAATCATATAGTAAAATATTATAAACGTGTTAATTGTAACTTCACGAATCAAATGATTCATTCAGCACAAAAGCGATATAATAAAAATAATAATAACCACTAGGTACCTTAAATCCAGCGATGATTACCAGAAGTGTAGGTGAAGTCGCAGGTCGTGTAATAGAAAATAAACAAAGCTGATGAAATTGTTTGTTGAATGAAATCTCCAACACCAGAACACCGTCTTCAATCTCAGAAACAAACTCTCTCTCGTGTGATGTTGTAGCGTAAAGACTGAAGAGAGTACAGACGAACACTGGGGCACTGACTGGGGACTGAATGGGGGTGAGTTAGTCTTGCTATGTCATAATTATGCCTTTTCGAGTCCGGTCTTCAAAAGGATTTTGCCGACAAATTGATGAATTATATGGTTATAAAATAGTTTTTATTCGAATTGTAAAAAAGTGATATAAGATGGACCGGACACACGTATCGGTGAGATCACAGGCCTATTATTCTGTTCACAGAATATTCGTTGAAACAGATGTCTAACGGTTTTTTTTTTTATTGATCATTTGACTCGCCGACCGTGTTCTCTTCTTTTACCAAATTTAAGAAAGGCTTTATTATATTAAATGACGTCGATTCCGGCGCCGCCAATGTTTCAAATAATATAAACAAATTTATTGAAGTATTATAAACTATACAATACATGGTCGCCGTATTGTAAAAGTCGGCACGTTCTATATTAAAGGGATAATTTTACTGCCTATTCAAACCGTGACGGTGTTTCGATGATTTGATTTGTTTATTATATACAATAAAATTGGTCGAAAGTTGATCGTTATGTATTGACAATATTATCATCTTATTTGATATTTTATATTTACAATTAAGAAAATAAATGATGATATTTTGTAATATCATTACAAAGTATTGTGGATGAATACAGAACAATCCGCACCGTGGAAAACCAATAATAACTTTATTTTGTCAGGGAACGGAGAGACACTGTTTGTAGTCTGACGTCATCCAACGTCAAATCTAAGCTGACAGTGTTTACATTATTAAATAGATGGATAGAGAGAGTGAAATGGAGAGAGAGAGAGAGAGAGAGAGATGAAATATAGAAATATATTTTTAGAATCAGAAATAACCACTCTCGCCAACTCATCGTATTATAATATTTATATTTTATATTTACAGATCACTAAGGGTTGAATGCCTTCCGCAACATCTACGACTCATAATTATATGTATAGAGTATAACCACAATATGAATTATCCATAGAGATGTGGTCATATGGTTATATGCTTTATTTATTAGTTAGTAAGTTGTTTTATTAAAATATTATAGGCTGTTGAATTAATCACAAAATAAATTAATCAACTTATTAAACAATTTCTCGTGTTAAATATAGTAATATTATACAATTAGTTAATTAATGCGTTATTTCTTATGTGCGTTAGATAATAATATATAACAGATGGTTAAATACAATTTCTTGGCAAACAACTTTAAGTTTATACTTTTATAAATTACAACAGAGAACCTCCGAAATTTGTATATGTGAAAATCGTTATATAAGGAAAGCGTATTTACAAATCTGTAGAAATTTTGTTCTGAATCCTTAAACAAGAATGGTGAACACCGAATACAATAATTAAACATAATAGAATGATGTATAAACATTTTTTCTGTATTAGAACTACGATTATATATTTTTTGTGTTTTTGCATAAACTAAAAAAAAATTTTTATCCTGCAAAGTGTAAATAATAAAATATAGCCAAGTATATACAAATATAAAATAATAACAAAAGTATAGTTTATACCTAATTGGCTTCTAAATGAAATATAATTTTCCATATTTTTACTTAGTTTATAATTTGTACCGACTGTATTATTATTATTATTATTATTATTATTATTAATTTATTTACTTTATCATGTATAATCATTTTATTTAATATAGTTTATATTAATAATTATATTTATATATTATATTATATACTCGTATTATTATATGTAAAGTAACGGTCTACTTCCAACTCAAGCTTATTTGCCTATTTATAGGAAGTACATATGAACCAAATTGTTATTTTGGTTTTACAATTATGTGTGTCTTTATTTTATTTTATTTTATTTTTTATTTTTATGTCTGTAGACACTTTTACTACCTACCCGAAATAATATTCTGATTTTCACGAATAGCATATGTTTCCGATTGGAAATTAGATGTGAAGAATTGGTACTTTATTTAGGTAATTTTTCGAATTTCTCAAAATTAACCCTATGCAATAGAAAAAACGACATTTTTGACGAAAACTGAAATTTCGACGAATTCGATTTCAATATTTCACGATAACTCAGGCAATTTTGAAGTTAGAGACTTGAAAATTTTTTTGGATGTTGACATAGATACTATATAGTATATATATGTGATACAATTTTGGAATCTTACGTTAATTTTTCTATAAAATATAGGACTTACTTTGAATATTTCGTAAAATTCTCGTTTTTATGTATATGTTTGATAAAGTTGGCAATTTTTGGTATTAAGGTTTGATCATTTTACTGAAGTATATACGTATGTACATATTACAACAACATATCAAAATACTAGAAAAATCCCTAATCTCAATTTATTTTATACCTGTTTAAAGTTGAAATTTTTAGTTTAAACGAAAATCTTAAAATCCATATGAATATTCTCTTATTATTTTTCAATACTTTTACAATAAAAATGAATAGAAAATCCAAAAAATTTGGAAAATGTTTGAAAATTTTATTGAAGCATACTGACATATACCTATCTTAACGTATTCCCAAAACATTTAAAAACCTCAAGATTCAATTTTTTTTATAAGTGTTTATATTTGAAATTTCAGTAAAATAAATATTTAAAGTGTATTTATATGGATTTTTCTTATTATATTATAATATTTTACAATAATTTTAAATAAAATTGACAAAACTTTTTTAAAAATTTTGATAATTTTATTGAAGCTTAAATACATTTTACTTAACTCAGTTCCAATGAATTGTGAATTATTACATTTACGATTTTTTTTTTTTTTATAGCTGTTTAAAGTATGAGAAAGAAGAGCTGATATTCCTGCCGCAGAGCTACAGGTTTGCAAATCATAACATAAACATTATGATGTTTAATTTTAATTAGAATTTGAATGCAATGATAAACCATTGCATTCGAAAAAAGTATTTTGAGCGATGTTCTGTCAGATATGGACATTTAGGTGACAAGGGATTTTATGAGCATTTATATCGAACTTAGAGACTTGAAAATTTTATAGGGTTTTCATTTATGTATATTGTATATAAATGCATACGGCATACCTATATGGTCTCTACTCTTTATTCGTGTGATAATATTTTGCGTTTTAAACATTTAATAAAAAATGTCAAAATTTTAATCAATACTTACATTATCTGATTGAACTTCGCTCAGAATCGTTTTTTCGAATGCAATGATGATTTATATAATATATACGTAATATATAACACCATTCTTAACATCTTTTACTTCATTATTTTATTACGCACAATTGCAACGAGATTGCGAAGTTGTGTTGACGATAATACGATATCAATCAAATGTTTAATTTGTTTGGTAGGGGTTATATTATCTAGATATAACTGCCTATATAGTATACAAGTCTATTTATTATTGTAGTTGCCAGTTGGTCTGAAATTAGTAGACTATCAAATATCAATATATCTTAAACGTTTACGCGTGCATTCAAGTGTTTGATGCTAAATACTCTGAATTCTGCGGAAACATTGTTAATAGACTATACGCATATATAGACCTTTATGAATTGGGGTTAAATGAAATATGTTTCGCAAAAGCGTTTATCGTATAAGATCGTATAATAAAATAATGTTTAAGTGGTATCAATGTCAAACAAGTTGTTTTTTAATACCTAATTAATAATGGTCATAGTTCTCATTAGTTTTATTTATTTATTTTTCGTTTTTACTGCGGACATTTTCATCGAATGTGTATAGTATAATCAAATTACATCATTAAATATAATCAACATTAGTAGCACTATTGTGTAAATATAATGTGTTAAGTAAATGTGAAATATAATATATTATGAAGATGAACATTAATCAAATGAGCATACTTACCATATTAGTTAACGTAATTCCGAAATATTAGAAAAATCTCAAGTATCATTTTTTTTTTTTTTTATATATTTATACTCTTTAAAGTCGAAAATTTATTGAAATCTATATTAAAGAATTTGTATGGATTCTTCTTATTACGAGTATATTTCAATATTACACAATAACGTTAAATAAAATTGACAAAAATGTTTGAAAATTTTATTGAAGTTTAAATAGGTACATATTAGTATATTTCTTAACTCAGTTCCAAATAAATGTGAATATTACATTTACGATTATTTTTTTTGTAACTATTTAAAAGATAAAAATAAGAGCTGATACTACTGTGGCAGGGATACAGGTCTAAAGAAGATAGTGTTGAACTTTGATTGAATGCATTGATAAATCAGTACATTAGGAAATACGACTTTGAGCGAAGTTAATCAGATAATATATATTTATTAATTAAAATTTTTTACATTTATCAGTTTCTACGTTCAATATAAATGGTGCTCATAAAAGATAAAACCCTTAAATGAGTCACTTCAATACCTAAATCTGACAGCACTTCTGTATCTATTGCTATCTATTGAAATACTGATTAATGATTTATTTTATAATGTAGATTTTATAGGTGGGTAAGTAATATTCATATATATTTTTTAAATATCACTTATTCTCATAAAATAAAAATTGTTCATATAATTATGTAAATACTAATATAATTTAGAATATATTATTTTCTAAATGTATTTTAATTAAAAAAAATGTTAAATTAAAGGCATGATTCATTTAAGTTAATAGGTATATAAATATTATAGTGGCATGATGTGTACTTTGTACCTACCTATTTTGAATTTTAAATTAATTAATCCATTTACCATATAACATAATTAATTTTACCTATATTTGATATATAATGTTACGATCTAGGTTTTTTTACATTTAATGGGGTCACTTCAATTATAATATAGGTAACTCATTAAATAATTTAATTTAAAAATTTCACTTTTATACTAAGTAATAAAGTGTATATTATTTTTATTTTTAGATTCTGAACGAAGCGAAGAATGTATTGGTTTTACAATGATGTGTGATTTTTTTATTTTTTTTTTTCTACTCTGAAGACATTTTTACTACTCGAAATAATGCTCCGATTATCACGAATAGGGTATGTTTCCGGTAGCAAAGTGGATCTAGTTGGTACTTTATTTAGGTCATTTTTTGAATTTCTCAAAATTGACCTTAAGCGGTAGAAAAAACGGAGAAAAAATGACGAAAAAACGGCATTTTTCGAGAAAAATGAAATTTCGATGAATTCAATTTCTATATTTCACGATAACTCGGGCAATTTTTATAAAGAGACTTGAAAATTTTTTTGGATGTTCACATAACTATTATATATATGTGGTAAAATTTTGGAACCGTTACGTTCAATTTTTATTATTAAAAAATAAAAAAAAAAAAATGTATATTTTGACATTAAAAATATCATTATATTATAATATGTATCCAAATCCTAAATCTATTGCGTAAGGGGTATGATCGATTTATAGGTATAATATTGTGTATAGTGTATACACATACGAGTATATACTAGTATTTACGAGTATAAATAATTTTATCACAATCCTTTGAGGAACAATCCAGTCATTTATTCTCTTTTTCTGGCAATTTATTATGCCTTTGAGATAACGAAAGATTAGAAAGCACATAATAATACTATATATAAACATATATAAAGCGTTTTTAATTTTTAGCTGAGAACAAAAAAAAATTTCTACCAAGAAAATATATATTGGAGGAGATAGAAAAATTAGAATATTTTATATATTACATTGAATGTACTGGTAAATGTCCTATATAAAAAATTCTAATTGTTTCATTTCGAAATAAATTTGCGCAGGGGTCCCCCTATCAAATACGTTTTTAATTTTTAACGGAGAACAAAAAAAAATTCTACCTATATAATATATATTGGAGGAGATAGAAAAATTTGAATTTTTTATATATTATATTGAATGTACTGGTAAATTTCGTATATAAAAAATTCTAAGTGTTTTATTCCGAAAAAAAATTTGCGCAGGGGTCCCCCTATAAAATGCGTTTTTAATTT
>JAIUCT010000019.1:1974157-1996889 GCA_021307375.1 Tetraneura akinire | reverse complement strand
TTTTTTTTAGACATAAATATTATAATAGTGTTATTACCTTATTAAGTATTAAGTACAATATGTATAAGAAACGAAAAGTTCTTAATACACCCAAATAATATTATTTTATTATTATACTATAAATATTATAATTTCAATAATAACCATTCAGTGCAAAAACAATACTTTCTTTTTACAAATATACGGCGAGGCCCCTTCTACGACGAGGCCCGCGGAAAAACCCGCCTTTGTATATATGTAGTTCCGCCTCTGAGTAAATATGACATGCAATACTCGTATTATAAAAATGAAATAAAGGATATTAAATTAGTAATACCATTGATTATAAATACTATATAAATAGTATTTATAAATACTATTGATTATAAATACTATTTATATAGTATTTATAATCAATGGTAATACTTATTATATTTTAGAATTTATTTTTAGTAATTGTGAATATAAAAGTAATTATAATGTATAGAATGTATAATAATAATTTATTATGTACCTATTATTAAAGTTCCCTACATTATAATATAATATATTTTTATCTAAGTATATAGTATTGTTAAATGCCGATTTATCATAAAATAATAAAATATAATATCAAATTAGTTTAGTACACGGCCTTACATGTCATTTATATGTTAGGCCGTGGTTTTTTATTTTAATATCATTGATTAGATCACGGTCTTATACTTATATAAAGGACCGTCGACCGTGGATTAGATTTAAGGCCATTGGATACCGGTCGATTTTTCACCTAAAAACTACCTATTTTTCTTCCATCAGTCCGATCGCTGTTGTGAAGCGATAAGAATTTTGAAAATTGATTTGAATTCAGTATGAAGTCTACTTGAGATCGGTCAGGCCACATTTTGAAATTTCATTCTTAATCTAACGTAAATAATGTTTTTGTTTTTTTTTTTTAATTTTATTATTATTCCTTTTTCTATATATTTATATAAAAAAGAAAAATTGAAAAAAGTCGCCTGACCGATGCAAAGTAAATTTGTTGCTGAATTCGAATCTGTTTTCAAAAATAAAATTGGATAATTAATGTCATCGGACTGATACTGATGGCAGAAAACTAGGTAGTTTTTGTAGCAAAAAATTCACGCGTTCCAAACAGTAGCAGTTATAATGACTTCTGCGTGCGCGTACGTGAGTAACCCCGCACGATGCACGCCGCACGTCGAACTCTCACTGCAATAGGAAAATATTTAGTGATTTTCCAACAATATAAAACTGTTATATTCTCGTATTATTAAAGTTTATTTCACATATAAGATTTATAATATCATTGATTATGAATATTATACTATTATACTATTAGCAAAAGCAAAGTATATATATATATATATATATATTTTAATTTTTGTAAAACCATTAAACACCACAGACAGTACTTCATAGTTGATAGTAATATAAGAAGTAAAAATGTGTATCCTATTATAATTTCTAAATTTAGATTTTTTTTTTTATTGGAATAAACCTTTACTGGGGTAAATAATGTGAGCATTAACCCTACAAAAACTATCCTCTTAATTCTCATGCACAAAACCAAATTTTTTTTACATACTCTAAATTATAAAATATAAACTATATAATATTGTAATCTGTGCTATTAGTTACTACCATGAAATATGAATTATCTGTAGCAGTATTTTTTTTTTATAACACTTATTATAAATAAATGTAAATAAAGACAAAAACAATTTTAGTGTTTAGATAAAAGATTTAAAGATTTAAGATTATTATATTTATAAATTATAAATATAAAAATAAATAAAGACAAAAAACAAATATTATAGTGTTTAGATAAAAGATTATTTCCAGTGTTTATACAGTGTTGTATATTTTCTTCTTAAAAGATATTTTTTTCTTATTTAGTGGTTAATCTGTCGTCAGGTTGATTTTGGTTTGTTTACATTTTTTGAAATTACATTGCTTTAATAGGGCTATGTTATAACTGTAGACGCCGGTGAAAAATGAAGTATTAAATTTTAAATCCATTCAGTTCAATAGTCATTATTTAGAATAATCAGTTTTAAACAATCGTCACATTAATATTAAGAATTGTGGTTATTAGTACCTGAACCCAAATTTTTTGAATTCGTATTCTGTAGGATTATACCTATTGTGATTTTATCAAAATTGCCTCAATAATTCTTGTTTATAGGCTCTTATTTTGGTACGCATTTATTTCTAGATTTAATCATTTGAGTAAAGATATTACTTTAACACCAGAGAAGAATATGGATGTGAAAGAAATTGACGGCAGTCTATTAGAAGGTGTAAGTAGTTAAGTACTAATAAAAGGTACTATTTAATATCATTTGTTGTTATTACTAGATTTAAATAGGTATCTTATTTTTTTTTTTTTGTAGGGCGGTCAAGTTGTACGTATGTCCATAGCATTTTCATGTCTTATGGAACAACCTATAAAAATTACCAAAATAAGAGCGATTCGGGCTAATCCAGGATTGAAACCACAACATTTAGCTGGTAATATATTAATCTTAATTATTATAATAAAATATATTAATAATCTATTCATTTTAAGTTTTCTGTAAATTTTAATTATGTTTATTATTTCACTATTATTTTAATAATGTACTTTAGTAATGTTAATAATATATTAATTTAATAATATTAAATATACATAATTAATAGTAAAAACATTATGATGGAAGTAATCAGTACCTTGTGCACTTGTACTTATTTTTGGAACCTTATAAATACAATATATTTTTGCTAAGATATTAATAAATTAAATACCCAAATAAAAAATATATTATTAAAATAAATATAAGCAAATCACAAAAGAAACACGAAGATATAAAATATTTTATCTTTACATTAATTTTTGATATATTTATCATTTAAAATGGTAATTTAATATAGAGGGAATAAAATATAAAAATTTCATATTTTATGATATAAGAAATTATAATATACGAGTATAATATTAACCCTTGATAGACAAGGCTATAATCTTAGCGAAAGTGCAAGGCTGGTCACGGATGACCCAAGTATTTTTTATTCATTTTGACAATTTTTTAATGCTCTTTTTGTATCCAAATACTTATATTATGGAAATATACCTGTGGGAAAATGTTTTTAAGGTGATATTTGAAAAAACAAATCTTTTTTAATTTATTTATAAACTTTTTAATTTGGTAATGAAAAATGTAAAGAAAACATTTTGGTTCATTTGGCATTCGGTCGCCCGTGACCGATGTGAAAACAGACTAGTTTCAACGGAAGATGAATGAACACTGACGATTAACATAGTGACGATAACCATTCGGGCCAGTAGTAGAGATGTGTGAGATAGGATATGAAGGGGCAATAATCGGTTATCAATAATATTTTATGGTAAGGAGTACTTTAAAAATAGTTTTGGTCATGGGTGACTGGCCTTGTCTGTTGAGTGTTAATTTAATAAAAAAAGAAATTAGGTATTTGTTAGTTATAAATTATATTTTTTTTTTAGGTATCAATTTAGCAAGACGAATGTGCAATGCGATTACAAGTGGAGAACGACTAAACTCTAATGAATTATTATTTCAACCTAAAACATTAAAAATGGGCAATTACAATATAAATGTTCATTCTCATTCTGCAGCGTATGTTCTGAATATTTTATATTTATAATTATACAAAATATGTTCCAGCAAAAAATAAAGTAGAGGTTACTATTAGGTCTTTCAAATGTGTACTCTTTGCTTTAATAACCTATAATAATTTTCAATCTCTCTCTGTGGTTTTAATCCGTAGATTGGTTTGCAGCTATGTTTCATTATTCTCTATTATCCACCTTCCATTTCATTTCTATATATGAGTCATATCCTTGGTCTTTAATTATCTGTTGAATGTATTCCAATTTTAGTAATTCCCAATGGTCCTTTCCTTCTACTCTTCCTTTTATAATCAGTTTTAACAATCTTTTATGTCTCATTATTATATGGCTTATCAATTCATTTCACATTCTAACAATATTTTTCCATAATAACTTTCTTTCTAGTATTTCTACATTGATTACTCTGTTCATCCAACTTATTCTTAATATGAATTTTCAGTAATAGTCTTTAAGTAGTTTTGTATTTTATTTGAATTTCTGTATTTTACAATATATGTATAATGAAATTCTTTCTGCAACATACAGTTTTAATAGTACTATTTTTAATTATTTTTAATTTACAGAAGTATTCCTTTGATAATTCAGTTAGTGTTGCCTATAACTATATTTAGTAATCAAAATTCCACTATAATTATGAAAGGAGGGACTGATGTCAGCTATGCACCTTCAATGGATTATATGAATATGGTGATAAAAATGTTTACTTAAATTATTAGTATTATATTTTTAAATTATAAATTATGTTTTTTAGGTATTATTTCCTATCTATAAGCTATTTGGTATTGATTGTGAAGCACGTGTAATTAAGCGGTAAATGTTCATAATTAAGATTAATTTAATTGACCTTAACTGTAAATTAATAAATAAATTTTATGGTTTTTATTGATATAATTTGAATTTTTGATTTATAGTGGTTTTTATCCTAGAGGTCGAGGAGAAGTATTATTAACAGTAAAGCCTATTGTTAATTATTTAAAGCCGGTTATAATTAATGATTTTGGAAATTGTCCTACTATCAATGGTGTTGTTTTTATATCTGGGCCAACGCATCAAACTAATAAACAACAAGTATTTATAGATATTATATTTCAAGTTTTAATTTTTTTTATATTTTAAAATTTTATTTTAATTAATGCTGTATTATTTAGATAGCACAAGATATAGTTAAAGCTGTAAAAAATAAATTAAATGGATCTGGGTATCATAAGGTTACAATTGAAACTAAAGTGGAAGATTCCGATGACTCTGGTGGAAGTGTAGTGTAAGCATTAATTTTATATAATATATATTTATTTTAATGCATTGTTAATGAATCTGTTAATATGTTTTAGATTGGTTGCTGATACTAGTAAATGTTTAATTGGTTCATCTGTCATATATAAAAAGAAATCATCTATTGATAGTATCGCTAATGAAGCATGTGAATCATTTTTATTAGATTTGGAAGCAAAATCATGTGTTGATTTAAATACTATGGATCATGTAATAAATAAAATAAAATATATAAATAATTTTAGAAAATGATGATTTTTTTATTTAAACTAGCTTATCATTTTTATGGCATTAGCAAATGGTAAATCACAAGTGAGGTGCAGAGAAATGTCTTTGCATACATTAACTGCTATACACATTGCTAAGGAATTTACTAATGTAAGATTATAGTTAATCTAAAGTTATATTTTAATATTAAATTTTAAAATTATTTAATAATTATTTTAATAAAAATCCGAATCACAAAAATTATACTATTTCAGCATAAATGTATTTCCACTACTATGTTGTCTTCTTCAGCTCTCATCTAGCACTCGCTAAAATAGTATACATTTTTGTGATTCTGGTTTTTATTAAAATAATTATAAAATATCACAAGTGCTTAATTTTATTTTAAATTTTAACCTATTATTTATTATAAATTAATTATTTAGGCTAAATTTAGCGTTCATAAAACGGAAGATGGTGTACATGAGATCATTTGTGAAGGCGTCGGAATGAAAAACATTTAAATACAAATTATAAATTCTTAACTTGATGATTAATATATTATATTGTTGTACCATTTTTTTTTTCAATTACTTAATTACCAATCAATATATACATAATAATATACATTGAGGCAGTTGGAAGTCGATATTATTTTAAGGCATTTAGATCAATAAGCAAAAGAATAATTAAGACCCTTCCAAATGTTCAATTTTAATTATGAAAAAATATTTGAACTTGTGAACCTTTTTTCTATGTTATGTAGGAAATAGTTTTTTATTTTATGTATTTTTAATATACAAATTAAAATTAGAAAAATCTGTAAACTTATAATATATTATATTGGACGATCCAGACATAATATTCAAAATCGATTTCCTACATAACGTAGAAAAAAGGGCTACGAATTTAAATATGGTTACAAAATTAAAATTGAATAATCGAAACTATGCTAATTCTTCTTCTGCTTTTGATGCTTTTAATTAGTTTTTTAGATCAAATATAATTTTAGTAATCCAACAATGACATGTACATGCGGGTGTGACCGTTAGTGTATTTCTAATTTGTATAGGTATTTCCAGTATACTATACAATCTTCGACATCGCATCTACTCACCCTAATAATCAGTTACATTTCACACAAACACACTGCGTAACGAGAAAAAATTATAATATTGCCTATATATTACTCCTTAATAAATAGCCGCTTTCCAATCCCCTTAAATGTATTATATTGATTTATTAATTTATTATGTACTGTATTGAAGTTAATTTGTTTTATTCATTTTTTTTTTTATTGTAATATAAAATTTAATATCTTTAATAAAAACTAAAATAAAAATAGAATGATTTTTAATTGTTTTATATATATTTTTATTTATATTGTAATTAATGAGTATTTTGTATTAACTATTTTAGTTAAATTTTATTTGAATTGAATAGTTAACATATATATTAAAATTTGTAATTGATGTATAAATTATTAATGGTGTTATATTTATGATTTACAAGTATATCACATTACAAACACACAAAATTCTAGCGCTCCCATCTGTAAATGAGGTTGACCAGTAGTGGCCTTGCCCTCTGTTCTATAAGTGCAAAAATAATTAAATGCAAAATCATAATATTGAAATATTTCTTTTGAACAACGAGTTTGAATCTATTGCTATGAATGCTATGATTTATTATTAAATGACAAATTATAATGTGTATTGTATCTACGTCTGTATTTATATTTTATCAATTAAGAATTTAAATGGCAATTGAATATAAAAGTGTTGATAGTCGATATTTTGATAATATACAATATATGTGGTATATACTACGTACATATCACATGGTGAGTATTTAGAATATTGTAAGTATGGCATAATGTATATTTTTATATTTAACATTCTAGTAAAAAATGATAATGTATAAATTGTATTTGTATTACTAGCATAATGTTTAATGTAGTATCTAGTGAGAACACGGTAAATAAATCAATTTATTTTGAAACTAATTTTGGTTCTTTATTTCATGGATTATTTTATAGTATATTTGGGCAAATAATAAGCGATAGCGAAATGCGAATCATAATATTACATTTTACACGGGAGATTGGGAAATATAGACAAGTGCAATCCCGGCGGCCCGTCATATTCATATGCAGCTACAGCCCTACAGTCCTACACTTACAGCTCCGTATGCGTGCGCGCGCACTCTTATGTCTTATCACATTCTCGTAGCCAAACGCCGTCCTGTAGTGAAGTGCTTGTAATATTTTTGTCTGTTTCATGATAAATAATCATTATATCAAATATTAATAAATTCAAAATAATTTTTAAGAAAAGAAGATAATGGTAGATAACGATTTATAATTTTATATAATTTAAATGTGTAAAAAAAAAAAATTCGAAGTACTTGATATTGGATATACTGAATGTACGCCACCATTAGAATTTAGAATTAATATCTAATTGTTTTTATCATTTTAGCATTGCCTTAACGAACGTATTTTAATATTTTATATTTTAAGGTGAATATTGTGATAATACTAGCGATCATGTTTTCGTGTTTAAAAATGCATTGTTTTTAAGTTAATTGATATTATTAATTTATTTTAATGCGTTTTTATAAATAATTGTAATATGAATTATATTGATTATCTAATATCTACTAATGATATATGTACAAATAAACTTTTTTAAAGATTTGATATTTTAAAACAATTATCATTTCATTAAAGTTGTAAACCATTCATCAAGAAATAAGTAACAAAACCGAATACATTATATAATATATTTATGTAGATGTACATATAATGACGGAAGAAAAACGATTTCAACCAGAAAAATCGATCAGTATGGAACCAAAAATACTGCTTGAAAAATTAAAATATTATTTTCATCATCCGACCTTCAAAAGTGATTTACAAAAAAATGCCATTATGACAATATTAAAACGTAAGTGTATTTCAGTATTGTTATTAGTAACTATATTTTAATCGGGTCCAATATATTTTAAAGGAAAATTTGATGTATTTGTATCAATGCCAACTGGATCTGGAAAGTCATTATGTTACCAATTGCCTGCTGTGCTTCATGCACCTAAAATTACTATAGTTTTTTCTCCTCTTATAGCTCTAATGAAGGTATATATATATATATTTTTATGAAATTTTCATTAAATACTTATAAGATTTTATGTTACACAGGATCAAATTGATCATTTAACACGCTTAAATATACGCGCTGAAACTATTAATTCTAAAATGACTGAATCTGAACGAAAACGTGTTATTAATGATTTATATTCTGTAAAAGTATCTACTTCTATACTTTATGTAACGCCTGAACAAGCTGCTACTGATTTCTTTAAGGTAAGTTCCTAGAGATATGTCATAATGTAATTTTATTTTTATATTCAATATCAATGTATATAATTATATTTCCAGTGTTTATTATCCTACTTAGTACGTAAAAATAAATTGGCTTATATAGTAGTAGATGAAGCACATTGTGTAAGTCAATGGGGTCATGATTTTAGACCGGCTTATTTGCAGTTGGGCACATTAAGGCAACTTTATCTTCAAATACCTTGGGTTGCACTTACAGCTACAGCTAGTGCTGATGTAAATAATTAAAATAAATACTTAAATATATGTTTTAATTATATGAAATAATACCTATAATGTTATTGTATTTTTTAGGTTGTCAAAGATATTATGGCAGTCTTATATTTGAAAACTCCAGTTTCAAAGTTTTCAACACCATGCTTTAGATCAAATTTATTTTATGATGTGGTATTTGATGATATCATTGGAAACTCATATCAGAATTTAAAAGAATTTATTGACCAATGTTTGTGTGATGATATAAATTGTTTAGAAGATAATGTGAACATAAAACCAGTAATTCATTTAAATATATATTAAAATAATATTTATACATATTATTAATTACTTAATTGTATTTAGTCAAATCAACCTTGTGGAATTATATATTGTAGAACAAGAGAATTAACTGAAGAAATTGCTACAGTTCTTAGTCGAAGAGGTACCTCAGTTGCTCCTTATCACGCTGGTAAACACATTCAGATTAAATTTAATGTAATAGTCAGTTTATAATCATAACTTAATATAGGATTAAAGGACATAGAGCGACGTGCTGTACAAGAAGCATTTATGAATGGAGAAATTCAAGTTATAACAGCAACTGTTAGTTTTGGAATGGGAATAGATAAAGCTTCTGTACGGTTTGTTATTCATTGGGGTATACCATCTAGCATACCAGCATATTATCAAGAGTCTGGCCGAGCTGGAAGAGATGGTAAACCAGCACGATGTCGAATTTATCATTCAAAACAAGCAAAAAAATCATTGGACTATATTTTAAATATTGCATTAAAACAAGCTAGTACAGAACAAAAAGAAAAAGCTAATGCAAGTTATACTATGTTTCTCAAAATGGTTCAATATTGTGAAAGTTTAAAGTAAGATTTTTGAAATTATTTTTTTTAGTTTTTTTATATATTAATTATTTATATGGTAAACAGATGTAGACATGAGTCTTTTGCTAATTTTTTTGGCGATAAAAAACCTGAATGTATTGATAAATGTGATGTCTGCTTAAATAAAGAATCTGTAAAAATGGATTTGGAAATGTTTATGTATGGAATAAATAACCAGAGTAATATATCTATGTCAAATGAAGAAATTACACCAAATGAATTTTATGGAGGAGGCCGAAATGCTATTACAGAGTATAATTTTTAGTTAAAATAATTTTAAAACACGGATAAAATAGTTTTTATAATTTAATTATTTTATTCAGAGAAAATGAAGAATACACACGTGAAGGTGAAAGAGTATATAAAAAAAATATAGAATTGGAATTAGAAATAAAACGACAATGTGAAATTAGGCGGGCTAATATACAAAATATTATTAAAGAAAATGATGAATTGGTAAAAAATTCAAAGGTCAGAGCAGCTGCATCTACAATCATAAAAGTTAATGGTTTACAGTTATCAGTAAGAACTTTATTTAATTATTCAAAATAAGATAATATAATCTACATGAAATATAAATTATAGTGCTTGTGGTGAAACTAGTTGGGTTTCAAGTTATTAACTATACTATACTAGTTGTCTTGAGAAAAAGAAAAAATTTCCCTGCTTATTTTAATAGATTTAGAACTATATTAATTGATTTAAAATTGTTTTCTAGGTAAGAGAAGAATTACTAAGATTCATAGAAGAACATTTATTGAAAAATATTGAGGCATGTTTATTGTTTGATGAATCAATAGATATTACTAATAAAGATCTTCATAATATTGCAGTTGACTTAGAATATGAAGCATTTACTAGTTCAAAAGTAGTAGCCATTTATCGAAAAAAAATTGCTAAAACAGTTGAGTTATAATTTTATTTATTAAATTAATAAAAACAATCATTATGCAATTAAATTAGTTATTAATCACTGTAGTTTCAACTTTATTTTTTTTTCGTATAATTTTAGTTTTTTTAATTATTGCAAAATATATATATATATAAGTTTAATCAGATATAATTCAAAAAGTAATATTTATAAATAGTAAATACATTTGTATTATATCCCAACACTCAGTTTTCACAATTGCTTAGAAACCTTAGCAATATATTTATGAAATATTGGTGTGTGGAGGTAGAAGTAAGCTGGTGTGGAAAATTATGAGTTGATTTTAAAGTTAGAGGGTAATATAGTCATAGTTAAATAAATATAAAAATAAATATTTAAAATATATATATATATATTTAAAATAATTTATTATTTTTATAGGCATAAAATAAATAATTATAATTGTCATTCAATTTTAAAAATGATAAAATAATTATTTTATTGATAATTTTCATATTATACGTATTAATTTTTTTAATCTTTTTTAAATATTCTAAATGTGAAATTTATTATTTATTTTAGGTTTCACTAATAAAAGCAGATACAAAAGCATCAACTGTTTTTGAAAAGATAAAAAATTATACACGGCCAATAAATATTAAAGAAGATAAAACTATATTAAAAGAAAGTATTGAACTTCCTCCTATAGTTACAGCTACAGATCTTATTCAAATGCAAGTAAATAATAGAATACCAGAGCCAAAACTTAAAAGAGGAATAAAACGTGATCATTTAACTCAACAATCAATAAAATCATTTGCAATTCCAACTACTAGTACAATTACAGAAAATGATGAATGTGTTATGAAAAAACCAAAAATAGGGAATACTGACAGTGATATGGAAATATCTTCAGATGATGAAGTACAGATAATTGAAGATAGTAATATAGATGATTCCAAAATTATTTTTCCACCCATAGTGGAAGAATTATTTTTACAGAAGAAAATAAATGAAGTGTCAAATCTTAAATGTAATTCTTCAAAATCTTTTAATTATCAAGAGACAAATAATTTTCAACGACCTAAAATAGTTATAGCTTCCAATTTATTAAAAAACAATTGTGAATCTTTTGATGTAACTAAAAATGCATTAAATATTGATAATGACAGTATAGTTAAGGATAATGTATCATCTACATATCAGGACAAACAAAATAATTTTAATAATACATATACTAATAGTAAAATAAATGTTATAGATGAAGATAATAATTCATATTGTCAGTTTAAAAATAATACACCTAAACATTCAGAAGAACCCACAAATGTAAATGTAATTGTAGATTTGTTGGAAAATGGAATGGATTCAACAAAACAAAAAGAATTACCGTGTAACCAAAAGCAAAAAGATTTAAAAGGGCCATCAGTTGAACACAAATTATCTGAACTACAAACTTTTGAAGTATCTTTAACAAAGAATAATTTGTATAATATTTTTGGTAATGATAGTGATGACGAGACTAAAATACCATTAATAGATGCTAAAAAGAAATCCTTAGGTGTTCGACTTGGTATGCCATCGAATGTAAATACTTTTAAAACAAATAAAAAATCAAATGAAATAATAAAAACAAAAATTAAGACTGATGATCCAAATAATAAACAGAAAAAATTTGAATTATCAAATTTAGTTGTAAAATTATTAAATCCATACTATGTAAAAAAAATATTTATGACTAAAGAATTATTTAAATTTATGGCAAGAGAAATTGTTCATAAGTTATTGGAATCCATAAGTCATCCAGGTAAGTACACAAATATAAAAATATTGTTTAATAAATAATTAAAACAGATAGAATTGTTTTACATTACATAATTATTTTAATTTTAAACCAATTAAGTGGTATTCATGTTTATCTAAATTATTTGTTTATACAATATTATTAGTTAAATAATAAAATTAATAAATAATATTTGTTTTTATTTAAGTATCTATGAAAAAATGGTCAATAAAAATAAAAATAAATTAGAATAATTAATTTTTTAATGTCATTAATAGTGAAATAGTTTATTTTAATAATTTTAATATATAGTAAAGTTATTGAATTTATACTTTTAATATTATTTGTTAATATAAAACTAATTTTTCAGATGAGCAAAATATCAAATTGGTAATCAGAAAATTATTTCCATGTGGACACAAAGTAAAAATTGAATCTGAAGAACAAATATTGAAGTTATTAAAATCTATTCCTTAATATTTCATATTTAATTTTGTTTTATAAATTGTTAAAATTTATTTTGTTAATTAATATTACGTTTGTTCCTTATAACTTTATTTTAATATGTGTTATCAGAACTAATTGATTTATACATTAAGTTATACTCTTAAGTTTATTTTTATATATATTTTTTTTTATACTTTTAATGTAAAAAGGCCTATTTATGTTTATTTATTACTTTTTTTTTTTTTATAAATGAAAATATCAAACTGATAGGTTTTATATGTTTATAGTATTTTTTAAAATATATGTGGTTAATTTATATTTTATACCACTTGTATTTTATAAATTGATAAAAGTATAAGGTATAAAACAATGTAAACACAATAAAAATTAATTTATCTTAATTAAATCGAAACAATAGACAACGTATGTAATTACTAATTAGCCAATAAGACAATTAAATGTTAATTTATGATTGTTTAAGAATAAAATTTATATCTTAATTAATTAACACTCATTTTTAATTAAAAAATAAACTAGATAATAAATATAATTACAATTTAAAATTAATACAATAATTATTCTTTCAAGTTTATTTTACATTTGAGACTCCATTAAAATGGTTAAAACACTGTTGAAATTTATATTTTTTATAACATTTTCTTTCAGTGTTCAATAAAGTAATCAAATAATTTATTTCATAAATGTATAAAATAATATAAATAATAATGTTAATGAATGAATATTATTTTAGTTATTTTATTTACATACATTGATTATTTTAAATGCCTTTTCATAATAAATTCATAAAACGCGGCTAAAAACAAAACCATGGCACAGTATATAATTATCGTGACCATGGTGACAACGGTGTAGCCAACAAAAAGGATGCAAATTTATCTCTATAAATGATATACCTACACTGTGTTTTCGAATCAAACATAACCTGTAAATTTACGTACACGATATTTCGTCTGGTAAATGATTTACTACTTTACGTTTTTACGTAATTTTTACATTGCGTCTTGAACAGTTGGACATCTAAAGAAATTTTGATTTTACGTTTGTTTCGTTATTATGGTAAGTATATTTTTTATTTTTCGCAATTCATAATTATGTTTTTACACCACACGTCAAAGAGTTATTTGTATTTTTTTGTAGTAACAATGAATTGAACTATATTATAGATAGCTTTATTAAATATTGATGTCGCGTGTGTTTTTTTTTTGTAGTCGTCGAAAAAGACGTTCAAGATCAAGCAGAAGCTTGCTAAAAAAATGAAACAAAATCGTCCTATTCCTCAGTGGATAAGGATGAGGACTGGAAATACGATAAGGTATTATTTTTTTAATCTGTTAACATTCATTTTTATAATTTGGTTTTGCTATAAGTTACCTCATGATGTTAAATAGGAACAATTAACATTAGGTAGTATGATGTAATATTAATGCTTCTTATTCATTTATTATTTTTCATTGGATTGCTTCATAAATTGTGTTTTATTTAGGTACATATTGTATCATATATAATATAAATATTTCTTTGTGGGTATTACTAATCTGTCTGTAATTTCAATTTTATTTTATCATGACATATGCAATGGTCTTAAACAGAATGTTGATAAAAATTATAATTTGCTAATGTTTATAATATGGAGATTAATTTTATTGAATTGCAATTTGCAACTAAATAACTATATTTAATCTGCACAGTTGTTACTCAACTTTCTCGTGGACCGTCTTGTATTGAGACGGTGTCCATAAAATTGAAGTTACATTCTTTCCCAACAAGGAATATTTAATAAATAGGTACATAATGATATACCTAATACTTATCTCATAATATTAACATGTACGTTTATAATCATATAATTTAAATAATAATATTGCATGAATAATACGAATTATCGCTCTGGAAATTGTATTTTGATCAGATCATTAAAAAACAATTTTTTATGTAAATCCTTGTCATATACTTTGTTTTCAATTAATTCATTCAATGATTGATTCATGTTTTCTATCTAGTGACTAATGAAATTGATAATTGTATTATCTTATATGGATATTATAAATTAATAGTAAAATATTGAATTTATAATCTTCTTCCCAATCTTTGTATTATATTTACGTTTAACCCGTCGTTGGTAACGATATTCTGATATATAAAAAATAAAAAATGTTAAAAATCATGAGCTGATATCAAAATATAATTGATATATTATAATAAAATTATATCTACATGTAAATTGGGAGTAATTGGTAATTGTGATATAATCTCAGAATAATATATTATTATTAATAACATATTATTAAGTTTAATTAATAATTCTTAATTTTTTTATTCTGTAATAACTAATATCATTTTTCTCTACCATATCGGTTTAAAATGAACAACAAAAATTGATATTAAATATCAGTTCATGTATTAGCCAACCCTTAAATATATTGTTCTTAATATGCAACTATATTTCTAAATTTTATTTTCATTTTAGATACAATGCCAAGAGGCGTCATTGGAGAAGAACTAAGCTCAAGTTGTAAGCTCTGATACTACCCTATTTCCGTGTGTATTATGACTGTTCAAATGGATAATGTTGTACAATGTTTGATATTCAATAAAATTAAAAAAGAAACACTTTGTATTATTTTTCTATATATATATAAAAAGTGTTCTCCTGTTATCCATTGTTTGTTCTTTGTTAGCTGAATCATCTATATTATTTATAAATTAAAGTATAAATGTTTTGTCAAAAATTTAAAGTTAAATTAATATACTAAAATTAACATTTTATTTTATACTGTCATAAGGTAGTAAGAAGTAATTACAATAAATACTTGAATCTAGTGTAAATATTAAGATATTAATGAAAGTTCTGATATTTTATAATTATGAGTGTTATTAAACGTACATTTTATTACTTTATTTTTAACTTAGAAATTTAAGTTATAGCACATACAATGCTAATGATGTAAGGAGAGATTTAAATAACTAAAACAAAGGAATTTTAAATTTCAAAATTGATATTAATGTGGAATGTTCTAATATCATAATGATTATATTGTATATTTAGCATTTTAGAAAGATAGTCAAATTTATTAAGTGTGGTTCATATTCAATTTCCATATATACTGAACTTGATTATATTGCATTAAAATATTGTATTTAGATTGAAGGAATTTCTACTATGAAACATTAAAGCTCTTCATCAGTTCATTGTATAAATATGTATTATGAAATTTAAATTATTAATTTAAATTATTTATTTAAATCCTTGTAAAGATGCCTGAATAATAAAAAAACAAGTAGGTATCGGGTATGGAAATTTCAAGTTACAATTTCAAAATTTCATAGATTTATAAATGACTAGTGATATTGTAGGTATTAGACATAAATATGGTACCTACCTGTATATTATATTTTACTAAGCACTGAAATGAAAAATTACGATTTATTAAATAATTTTATAACAAATTTGCTTTTAAAAATTTTTGGTCACAATAGGACCGAAGAGAAGCTCAAACAAATTAACAATATAGGTATTAATGAAGATATATTATGTACGATATTTTGTAATTATATGACTACAACCACAGGTGGATATTGTCACTGGTAAATATCATGTTTTTAGACAAGACCGCTTATGAAACAAACGCATGGTGTGTGGCTTCACCAGATCGCCAACCGCCGCGACGGCAGACCGCTTTCTGTGTGCCCGAGCCTTAAAATTTGTTATTTTAATAAGTTAAGAAAATAGAGAAATAGTATAATACTTATAACTTATATCACAAGAACAATAAAAGACAACGTTTTTATTAATAAATCATTTGCGCATTCTAGATGACTTTTGTAAATGAGGTAATGAAGCCAATGGAATTTTCAACATATACTTGAGTTTATCCAAGTATAGAGGGGTATACAAGAGGTTGCACCAATTACTCTCATTAGTAATATTAACCTATTAAAACAAAAAAGTAATTTTAATAAGAAAAAAAAATTTGAAAATTTAAAATAAAACAAATAGTAGTTAGATCCACAAATAAAAAAAAATACTTTTTTAAAAAAATTTTCTGACATTTGTAGAAAAGATTGTACATTTTTAATGTAGTCATATAGCTTTTTGGGGGATCAATTGATGACTGGGGGCTAAGCCTCCAGCCACTCTTAGTTACACCTATGCCCAGTATTTAATATTATCTTTTGTTTATTCAACTTTTTATAGGTGTACCTAATGAATATAATAAAAAAAAGAAATGTCTCTTTATTAGGATACAAATGTTTAAAATAAAATAAAAAATTATATTATCAAATATTCATTAACATAATAAAAAATATCTAGTGCAAGAATGTATTATTAATTTCTTTCTACATTAGGTCAACTAAACTCAAAGATAATATAGAAAATGGTTAATTTAAAAATATTGTATATATAAATATAAATTGAAAAATTACCAGTACCTACTTATTCTATTTATAAAGTGTAATATAAATTAATTGTGGACTGTGACTTAAACTAAGATATTTTAGTTTTTAGAAAGGGTTAATTGTTTATGTAATAAGTTTAATACATTAAATCTTAAATTTAAATTTAAGATAGGTAATTCAAAAATGAATAAAAATAAAATAATTAATTTTTAAATTAATTAATCACAGAAAGTTTAATTTTATGTAGGTACTTATATATTATTTTAAATATTTATAAAACTAAATAATATGTAATATTACTTTAAGAACTGCAATTGAGTTGCATTAGTTGTTCTTGCAACACAAATGACATTGTAGCTGGTGACAAAACCCTCTTACTTAACATTTCTTCTCTAGTTTTTCTATTTGCTTTTGGAGTTTTTAAAAAACTACAATCCGTATTCATATTATTTAAAATTCCAAATGCCCCAGTCATTTTTGTATAATTTTTTTCTTTCACAGTTTCTACTGTGAACTCTGTAGACTGTGATTTAGTACTATCATTTTTTTCATCTTGAACTTTCTTTAGCAATTTATCATAATTTTCATTAACATTTTTTTCCATAATAAAAAAGCGTTTTTCAATTTCAAGTTCAATTTCTTTGAACCGGGTATTTATAAAATCACAACAATGTAACTTAGATTGGTGAATTTCATCAATTACATTCTTTTTTAATTCTTCTATTTCTTCATATAACAAGGGCGCATTAGATGTACGAGTTTTACAATCCAACTTAAGTATATCTTGTTTGGAGGTAATATACCTAATAATATTTAAATCTATTACACATGGAGTTTTGAATTCATTGAAATTATTTTCATTAATGGAGAAATTTGGTGTAGATGTTGTTATTTTAAATGTACCATCATTTTTTTCTTTAAATATATCAGCATTTTTTTCCACAGATTCTAAATGGCGGAATGATAAATAATTTGAAGCAGAAAATGAAGCGTAGCTGAATTGTGCTTTTTCAAATTTAGTAATAGACGAATCAATAAATGTCTTGAATAGTTCTTTAGGTTGAAGAACTGGTTTACTAGGTTTTCTACGTTTTTTTGGTGTTGATGCAAGAATTTTCATTCTACTAGGTGGTGATAAAGGGATTTTATTATGTTTATGAAACATATCCCTATATGAAGATTTTGGTATATGTAGATAACTTTTTGATTTAGATGAAGAAAATTGAAAATTATTAATCTGAAAAAGTTGAAAAAAAAAAAATATAAAATATTATATATTATATATTATATAAATAGTAATAAGCGAATAAATTATCACCTATTATTTATACAAATATGTTTTACCTCGTGCAATGGTTTTAAAGTACGTCTTATGTTAAGTGGTTTATTATCAATAAACAAAGCTTTTTTAGGTCCGTTACGTTTTTCTTCTTCTAGGAATAAAATAATAAATAAATACATTAAGTAGGTAGATATATTAATATGAATTTATTATATTAATACAATATTTATAAAGAGGTATAGGCAATTATAATATTGATTTAAATAAATTATTTTAGTTATTAATAAGATAACGAAGATATTTATATTCAAATGGTTGAGTATCATTTATTTATTGTAATATACTATACTTGGAAAATGGAGAGGATAATGTTATAAATTGATTAAAATTTGAATGATAAATCATCGCATTCGAAAAAATGATTTTAAGCGAATTTTCGTCATTTTTTTGTAGTTTTTTCTGTCGCATAAGCTCAATTTTGAGAAAATTGAAAAATGAGCTAAATAAAGTACCAACTACATCCATTTTTCTACAGGAAACCTATGCTATTCATAAAGATCGGATCATTATTTCTGGTCGAAAAAATGTTTAGAGGCACAAAAACAAAATAAAAAAAAGACACTTCGCTTCGCTCAGAATCTAAAATACGAGTATAGGTATAATTTTAATATTATTAATATTTACATTTTTTGTATTTATTGGCTCTAAAATTATTGATTAAATACTAATAATATTCGCAATTATGTACTTGAAATTATAGTGAACATTTTTTTTTTTGTATAAAAAAATTTCTAAACCCCCCACCCCCCCAGAACAAATTTCTAATTACGCCACTACTGAATCATAATAAATAAATTAATATCTACTCTACATGTCATAAATTTAATTTATTGTGTTTTGCAAAGAATAAAGTATAAATATTTATTTAATAAACAACTTACCACTATCGCATTCAGGAATAGTCGTAAGTTTTACATTATTTTGCACTGCATTCCGTCGACCAACATGTAGTCGACGTCCTTCTGCAGTATCCATTTTTAAACTGTAATATGTATTATAATTGTTAATGAAGTGTACATTATTTTATAATTAAATAAATATAAATTTTTATATACCTACACATAGGCGCAAATAGCTAAAAAAAAATTGGGGGAGAGGGCGGATTAAGTCCTCCATAAATTAGATATACCAATAGGTTTATCAATATAAAATATAATAATTGATTAATTAATTTTATTATTTGGGGGGACTTGGATGTATTTCGGGGGATCTAAGTCCTCCAACCCCCCTTATTTGCGCCTATGTATATACCTACACACCGCAATAAATGAAATTAATTACAATTGATTTATACAATTTAACATCAATGAGTGTATGATAAAGATATTATCATAATATAGTTTAGGTATTTTATTTAAAATAAAAATATGGGCTAAATTAATATTATGTATTAATTTATTAAAAGTAGCTTATTTAATTGTTACTGCCTACTGGGATGGTTATTTTTTGTAATTCCGTCATAAAAAAAAATACAATTATGTTAAATATAATAAATGAGTACGAAGCCATAAATTAATATATATTATATAGGTAATAGATAGGCAACTTCCGTATTAAAATAAATGACATTGCAATCGCAGCGATACGATCGGTACGAAGTAAAAAAGGATTAATAACTATTTACTGAAAAACATCGAGATAGATAAACAATACTGGAGCGCGTACTATATATATATATTTTTTATTGCATTATGGCATATTACGCATTTACGCGTATGGGGCAGAATGTCCGGGAGATACCCAAATTTTTATTATAATAATATATACATTTAAATATTTAATATTAAATATATATTTTATTTAAAAAATTATGATAAACATAATTATCACAAGTGTTTAAAAAAAAAAAATATTATAATATTTATTTAATATACATTTTATTTTAAATTTTAAAGTACTTACTTTGATGAAAGATGAAACTGTTTGAATAGCTGTCAAATGTCAAATGGCAAATAAAAAAATTTCATGACATAATGAACGTGATGATGCCAAAAAACATGGATGGTCGAGTCATGGATATTTTGCATGGATGAGCCACGTTTACCGTTTTTTTTTTAATGGTTTTAATTTTGGTAAATTTTTTTTTAAAAAACATCGATGTTTCGTAATAAATAAATGAACAAAAAAATTGCCATCCCTGGATAATTTAGCATTGGGGATTTTACCAATATCTAATCTAACCTAGGTTTTGAGTCCAGACATCACTCCAAAAAACAATCATTTCCAGTAGAATCAACGTGTTAGTTTTTTTTTCGTACCGTGAATACTACGAACTCACTCAGAGAAATATCGTTGTTAATTTCAAGAACAATACATTATTAATTTAATGACGTGCAAATTGATTACAAATTAGATTAATTAGAATTAAACTAAAGATTATATTATTAAAATTAATTAAATTGTAATAAACAGAATTACTTAATATTGTGTAAGCATCCTAAAGGTTAATGATTCCTAATGATTCGAGTTTATTAAAAATAAAGTATATTTATTTTATTAAATTTATGTACAAATTCTTTAATATTATGATATTCATAGAAAATGTCAATATGTCATAGGTACTTTTAATGATTATTTTTCATTAATTTTTTATTATACCTATTTTATAAATTAAGTATAACAAAATGTCATTAAATCAATCAATATATATGGTGTCTATAAATGTTTTCATTTCTCTCAAAATCTAATATTGTTAAATTGTATTCATTACAATAAAAATAAATATATATTTTTTAAAAATAATTGTAACGAGTAAACTGTTAAAAAAAAACAATTTTTTAGGGTGTACATACTCTGTTATATCTGGTGAGTGTTGGGGGATTTTTTAGACTAACTGATTCGTCTGTGTGCGTGTGTGATGGCTGCTCGACTAGACAAACAGTAGGTATTAAAAATCAGTTGTCGGTACTGGTTATGACTGGTCAAAGATTAGTAAATTGTATAAAAAATATCATTCATACGTACTTATTATTATTCATCTATGATTTACCAATGAGGCAATGAGAGTAAGATATTACTCCTTTAACCTTTTCATCTCACGTAAAATAATTATTCGGCAGATGGCAGCACTTAATTTATTTTGTCACTGACATGGAAATAATATTTATTTGAAAACCAACATTCTATTGCACTGTGAATTATTAGGCCAAGGTGGATTTACTTTAGGTTAGGTTACAACACCTCGTATTAGATCATATTTTCTTCCTATCATAAAATAATGTTATTATACTTGGTGGCAAAAATATTATTGTTCTCAAAATTGATTACAATATTATGTCCCATTTATAAAAATGTGATACCTACAATATAATAATTATTAGTTTATTACGTATGATTAATACGTTCAAACATCAAACCTTAACTATTCTTCAACATTATACCATCACCATTATTCGTCCAAAGTGGTAGATAATCTTTATTATTACTTAACATCAGTGGCGGAACTACAATCTTTGAGGCCCGCGGGTAAAATTTTTATTAGCCCTAATGAATAGTTGTATAATACTAATATTGGAAATTTTAAAAAAGGATATTAATGTATTAAGTAAACAAGAAGTCAATAAATATAATATACAAATTTATTTTACAAATTAAATAAAAATAATTGTTTCTGCTACGATCTTGTGCAAATGACTTTATCAATGCTGACACGTTCAACTTTTTGGCACGTTCATTTTCAATTGATATCATTGCGAGACCACTCAAACGTGTTTGAGACATAGTATTTCTAAGGTAGCTTTTAATTAATTTGAGCTTTGAAAATGACCTTTCTGCACTGGGCCACTGACTACTGTTACTGGTATTTGGTAATGTAAGAAATGTTGTTAATAGGTCTGGAAAACTCGTAATTAGATTATAATTCTCTAACTTTATATATTAAGTTATAGGACATTAAATTGTACAGTAATTAATACGTATTATAGTAAATTTGTACTATTAACTTATGATAAGTATGATAAAATAATAAATAAATAAGAAAAATCTATAAATAGATACCTAACACGAGGTAATTGAACTATAAAAATATACAACTATAAACATCCTATTTTTTTAGTTTTTAGATAATAGAAAAATATACCAATTATGTATAATGGATTTTTAAACCAATTTCATAATCTGTTTACGAATAAATATGGAAAACAACAACAAAAACAAAACTTAATAATTTCCATAGAATGTACATAATTTCCATAGAATGTACATAATTTCCATAGAATAAACATAATTTCCATAGAATGTACATAATTTCCATAGAATGTACATAAT
>JAIUCT010000019.1:1951135-1974147 GCA_021307375.1 Tetraneura akinire | reverse complement strand
CCATAGATTGTACATAATTTCCATAGATTGTACATAATTTCCATAGATTGTACATAATTTCCATAGAATGTACATAATTACCATAGATTGTACATAATTTCCATAGAATGTACATAATTTCCATAGAATGTACATAATTTCCATAGAGTGTACATAATTTCCATAGAATGTACATAATTTCCATAGAGTGTACATAATTTCCATAGATTGTACATAATTTCCATAGATTGTACATAATTTCCATAGATTGAACATAATTTCCATAGATTGTACGTAATTTCCATAAAATGTACATAATTTCCATAGATTGTACATAATTTCCATAGATTGTACATAATTTCCATAGATTGTACGTAATTTCCATAGAATGTACATAATTACCATAGATTGTACATAATTTCCATAGAATGTACATAATTTCCATAGATTGTACATAATTTCCATAGATTGTACGTAATTTCCATAGAATGTACATAATTACCATAGATTGTACATAATTTCCATAGATTGTACATAATTTCCATAGAATGTACATAATTTCCATAGATTGTACATAATTTCCATAGATTGTACATAATTTTCATAGAATGTACATAATTTCCATAGGATGTACATAATTTCCATAGGATGTACATAATTTCCATAGATTGTATATAATTTCCATAGAATGTACATAATTTCCATAGATTGTACATAATTTCCATAGATTGTACATAATTTCCATAAGATAATATAGTCTGTAATTACCATATTTATAGTAAATCGTGATAAGTGATAATTTTATGTGGCAAGATCAAACGAAGCCCACGGAGCCTAATCTAAACCACGGATATATCTATATTATACGAAGCTTACGGAGCCTAATCTAACCCACGAATATTTATCATACATATATGTATATCTATTATCTAAACAGCTGATGCTCTGAGCTGCATTTTGTTCATTATTATTTTTCTCATGATTATCTATGATTCTTCTTTTTCTTGATGCAAAATGCGATAACGTGAACCTCTTTTTTAGACATAAATATTATAATAGTGTTATTACCTTATTAAGTAGGTATTAAGTACAATATGTATAAGAAACGAAAAGTTCTTAATACACCCAAATAATATTATTTTATTATTATACTATAAATTTTATAATTTCAATAATAACCATTCAGTGCAAAAACAATACTTTCTTTTTACAAATATACGGCGAGGCCCCTTCTACGACGAGGCCCGCGGAAAAACCCGCCTTTGTATATATGTAGTTCCGCCTCTGCTTAACATTCAGGACATTATAAAACCATAGTAAATTGCTTAGAAAAAAAAAATTGAAATTGTAAAATATTTTATTATAATATTATTATTTATTTTATTAGTATGTGTTAATAATAAGAAAATTAGGTAATTTTTTTGTATTTTCATTTTAATAATAATATATACCTAATATTTTTAGGAAAATATTGCAAATTTTAACAATGTATATGAGAATAATTTGATATTACAAATCTCATGTTTTGGAACTCGCACACTGCACATAATACATTTAGACAACATAAAATCTGTTACGGAGGTATAATAATAATAATAATAATAATAATAATAATAATAATAATAATAATAATATAAACCTACAGTCGTTTAATCTACGGCTCGTAAAACTAGACGATCGCCGGTCGCAGGCACTAATCGCAATTTACGACATTTAATCGAAATCCAAAAAGGGACACAGGACGCGGCCGGTAATAATAAACGCCACTGTGTGATACGGTACGTTTATTTTAATTGTTTAGGTTGCAACGGAATTAAACCGAATATAGGCTTTCTATTCTCTCGCCAATAATATATCGTACATAATACGTAATAGGTAATAATTTTAATAATGATGTAATATAATATTTATAATATAAAATTTCATTTTGTCGTAAAATGTTATACATTTAATTTCATACTTGCGTGAAACCTTCATTAATAATAATAATAAAAAAAAGTAATATTTATATAACGATAACAAAATATTACAGCAGTATACAAATTTAAGAAGTAAATTCTCTCGGTGGGAATAGTTTTTGTTTAAAAAACTTATTTATTTATTATATTGTTAAATTCATATATTTTGTATATAGTTATTATAAATATTATAATTTATAATATTTATATCACATTGATACGGTGATGATCGTTCCCGATTTTGTTTATAGTATAGTTGTATAGTAACTCGCGGTATGCTGTCAGAAATATTATTATAATATAATATACGTTTTAATGTAAAATGTATTTTTTACCAACACAATGATAAGGATAACGATTGCCACTGCGTACAGCCCGTATATGACAATAATAATTTTATTATTATTATATATTTGTACGGTGCACGGAATAAGTTACGTGGACCGGAACCGCAGAACCAGAAATCTTTTTAAATCGTCGGCCTTTGTGAAAATAAAGAGCCAACTCGTTTTTCCCTTTATATTTTTCGGCCCTCGCCCACCCCTATCGGTACGGTCGGTATCGGTGCAATATTGAATTTTTATTGCCAGAATCCATTAGCGATCCCTATTCATTGTGCGTTGTTTTTTTTTCCGTGAAATACATATATATAACACGATATAGATATATATATTCACTAAATCGAGCAGAGCAGTAATTCTTTGTATAAAGAAAATCTTACGATATGCTAAACGATGAGATTGTTCGAGGGGCTGGTTCCGAAATTTATTTTTTCGACCGATATATAAAAGTGAAAAGTAAAAAAAAAAAAAAAAAAACAATGTAAATTTATGAAGCGTAACAAAAATATACGTAAATAACTTGTAGGTACCTATATAATATTATATACGTATAATATAGACGACGTATGTATATGATTATATTAAATTATGTCTTACGAGTGAGGACGAATTAATTTTATTTTTTTTTAAAAAAAAACTACTTTACTAGTTTACTTTTTTAGTAGTGTTGGTAGTGGAATAAAGCAGCGTAACTATAATATAGAGAAATATTATAATTTGTAATCATAATTCAATTTTTAGTTAATATACAAAAGTAAACATAATATTTATTAGTTACAGTAATAAAAAATATATATGAATCTTAACAAAATTATAAATAGGTTATCTATGTATAAATTCTCAAAAATACAATATTTTATTCAATGAAAAGATGATTTATCATATTTTTCTATATTTCAATATTAATTGATTCTTGAACATTTTGCTTTTTTTGAGTTATGGCTTTTGTTTTGATAGTGCGATAAGATACATGTAATGAATGTAATGTGTATAAAATATAATATAATATACCTACGTAAATATTGATTTATTTTTATGCACAATAATTAATATATTATAGAAAATAAAGAAAACAAACAAAATTAAACAATCAATGGAGAAATTTAAAATCTTAAAATTAATTTAATTGGGATGTTTCAATCTTCGGTATAGTAGTCATGCGTCTCAATTTCTCATACAGAGTGATCCGAATATTATCGTGTTAAAAAAAGACAATGCATTCGTTTGTGCGCGAAATATCGATCGCTCTGTATAATATAATATACAAGCACGTATATAATAGTCAGACAATATACGTCTGCGAGACGGTCAATCGATCGGAACTCGGGATTTTCTATTAGCATCGTTACATATTATTACTGTTGTATACTTGATATCGTGCCACATGGCAAAGGACGACAAAGGATCGCTGAGGATTTAAGGAGATTTGGCGGAATCATTGCATATATATAATAAATATATACGTTTTACAGCGGCATGGCGTCTTCGACCCGCGCGAATTGCCATCATAACAATGCCGAATATTATTAGTTGTGTAGACGTTTTTCTTCTTCCGGAACGTTTGATACGCGGTCTTATGGTCCTCGGAAAAGGAAAACTTAGGAAAATATAAAAAATAAACATCCTTAATCCTGTTATATTAGGCAAATCCGCGTTGGCGGTTAGTTTAAACGAGGCCTCGCGAAACACGAGTTTTACGTATTTTTATTATTATTATTATAATAATAATATTTATTCGCGTCCGTACACGCAATATATATATATATATATATATATTATATGGTATGACGAGGTATTTAGGTATCGTTTTTATGGCCGCCGAGGCTTATTTTCCCCGCGAAAAGTTATTCGTTTTGATTAAATTTTATTGTCCGCCCGAGTCGTTTTGACCGATCCGAACGATAAAAACAACGGGGCCGGGCAAATCCGCTCGTTATTATATTATTACTATAATATATACGAGGAGTTTATACCGCGGTATACGTATATTATAATATGATATTATATAATATATATTATGTAGACGACGTCCTCTCCAGCCACCAGCAACTCTCAGGTTTTTGTCTGCACGTCTATTCGTATATTATGTTACGCGAGTATAAATATTTTACAATTATATTATATTATTTTTCCACGCAGATTTGGTGCAGAATTTCAGACCATGGTTAGGAAATTCGATTAAAAATCGCGAGCGAACGCATTATTCGATCGCGGCTTCTACCGTCATATTGCAGTTTATTGTATAATTCGATTGCAACGTACTATACTACGTATAATATAAATTATAATAATATAATCTACGCGTCTGTGATCGCATAGTGAAACGTCCTACCCCATTATGTACTCGGTTCGGAAACTGCGTTTTAATGCGATTTGCTTTGCAGACATATACATATATATATATTATATAGTATTATTATTATTATTATTATTATTATTATTATTATTATTATTATTATTATTATCATTATTATTATTATACGTATAGTGTGCATAATAATATATTGTCATGACACGACGGAACGCAGCAACTCGTTGCAGTTGTTCGATCAATAACTGAATATAATAATATTATTGTTATAAATATTATAATAATATAATACCTACCTCCGTTTTACGTTATTTGTAATTAAATAACATTGCAATACCGTACGCATAATATATTATCGTGTTTAATAAATATTTGAAAAATTATTTTAATGATATCTAGTTTTGTATTACGCGATATTTTTTAAATTGTTATATTATTATTTTGTCACTGAGAGTGTACGATATTAAAAATACGTTGATTTTTATGAAATATTGTATATTAAAATAAAAAATAAATAAATAAACCGTTTTAAACATACGAGTTAATATTATTAGATAACTTTATAATATAGACTGTATTTTTTTATTCAAAATCTAGTGGCGTAATTTAATAAGTTTTACACGGAACGCAGGTGATTTAAAATTGTTGATAAAGATGTAAGTAAATTTATAATAATATATTATTATTATCTTTTTAACTTATAGCCCAAAAAGAAACCCTGCAAATAAAAATACTTCACGGAGCGTTAACAATGACACACATTGATACATTAATCATTATCATAAAAAAAAGACACACTTAATTGTAAAACTAATACTCGCTTCGCTCAGAATCTAAAATTTTATGTCACAAAAGTGATGGGAATTCGTTGTTCTTCATTATTTTTGTAACAAGATAGGTACCTATTATACATATTATAATTTTTCTGTATATAATCATACAATTTACGCAACATATTGAATTTTTCATAATTTTATATCGAAACGTCTATTCGAAAGTCGCGAAATTGGTAAGTATCAAAATGAAATATCTATTACAAATTATTCAGAATCACCCTGTGTACGCACCACTGCGGTGATAACGGTGTATGGATACATCGATTTTAGGTCGTCGTCGTACATAGCGATCATGTTATTATAATAATTGCGCGCGGTGAAATCATTTTGAAAATTGAAAACCATTAAGATTTACATAAGGAACGGACGAAAGTCGTTTCGATTTGTTCCCCCGACGTATATATCGTACACGATTTGTTTTTACAAATTAGAACCGTAGTTTTTTGCGTAAAAAGATTCGTGCGTACCACGACAGAGATATAGAGAGAGAGCAGGAAGGAGATTGTTATCGGCACACGTTGCATATATACGTATAATAATAATAATAATAATAATAATAATAATAATAATAACAATATTATCTTATATATATACGCTCGATCGTCTCCTTGGAAAGCTTAATAATAATATTATGTACAAAAATCGCAAATTATTCCCGACGCTGAGATTTGGTAAAACGATTTACGCGTATACCGAATGAACCTGCGTGCCAAACTTCGGATCGAAACCAAAACGCATTCGTTTTTATATTTTATAATATGGCAGTATTTAGCGTTTTCCGAAGAAGGAGGAGAGATTTCTTTCGTTGTTTCACAATCGACTCGGATAATGTCAGTAGATACTTATACCTATATACTACATAAGAAAATTCACTGTAGAAATAATAATATTATATTACGTGTGTCTAATACGCGAACAGAAAATTAATTAAAATCAAAAAATCAAATAAAATCAAAAAATCAAATAAAATCAAAAAATCAAATAAAATCAAAAGTACCTAGGTATATACTTTCCACTCGATTCTTATGATGTCGAAAAAAAAATCCAGGACTATAAATTAATTATTCAACGAAAATACTTTTGCCTTGGATACTACAACACGTGTTAAATTATTATTTTATTTATTAATTAAACAGTTTAACATAATAATATAATTATTATAATAACACGTTTTATTAATGCATTTGCGTATAGATTGTGGCAACTGGCAAGTATTAATGTGCACCGAGTATATAAATAATTGGCGAACAAAAATCGTGTAAATGCAAGTAAAATATCCAAGTGACTTTTGATTATAAATATATAATGTTATGATCACCCTTGGTATAATAATTTATTCCGGAGAGTACTCCTGATTCATTATAATATATACAAAAACGTGACCCTTAGAACAATTTTATTTTAATAATCTGTTACACTTTTCCATTTCGATGTTTTTACCCTCTTGCTGCTGCAGGAATGAATCTCTTAACGAGCGACTATTTGTTACTTTTAATTAGCGAGAGTTTCTTTTTATTAAATAAAAAATAATAATAATAGAATAATCATCCGACTACTGAGATCTGTATATCGACTGCGATTTTTTTTTTTTTTTACTGTTTGCGAATTACACACCGACTCGTGACGTTCCAATTAATCGGCTACGGTAATTCTTATTAAACTTATACATATATTTTTTTCATTTTTTCCACCCTTATAGTCTCATTAATTTTCCCCGTTTATTTCCAAGATATTAATATAATTCATCAAATCTAACGGCCGTCTTCATCCCTATATTATTATTATTTTGACTCATATTTTTCATGTCGCTATGTTGTTACACTATTGTGTATAAAAATTAATTTTTTTTCACATTCCAAGATATTAATCAATTTTTTATATTTTGTAAGTAATACGAAAACAGTATACAAAAAAAAAAAAAAAAAATAATTAATTTACAGCATTTTAAGATAAACTTAATAATATATTCGCATTTTTTTAAAAAAAAATTTTATATAGAAATAAAAAAAAAATTTCAAATAAAATATTATAATATAAATTAAATTTATTGGTAATTTAATATACTAAATAAATGTCTATGTAATATTTATAATATTAAAAATAAATATTTAGTTTTAAGTTGTACAATTATTAATTTATATATTATAATTTCAATCAAAATACGATAATAATTTTATTTGATATTTTTACACTAGGTGTACAATTTTATAATATCGAACGTAATATTTTAGTTATTTAGTTACAATATTGACCGAGTTCAAATTTACAAAAAAAAAAAAAAAATAATAATAATAATATAGTAATAATATGTTATTTGATATGCATCATATTAAAATTTTTGTTATATACCGTATGTGACTTCTTAAGTATATGCTATTATATTTTTATGTTTTTGCGTTCATAAAATAACAATAATCGTTTCGAACCGCGTTCACTCGTATTAATTTTACGTCTGTCGCCACATACATATTAACATTGGTAGTACACACTAATTACGTTACATTTATTTTCTTACAATGTAAAAATAATTATTATAACCCTCTCTTTGCGACTCTGCCCTTCTTCTATGTAGTTTTTATAACTCGAAGTTTTTAAATATTAATCCATCGGTATTTATATTAGCTGCGTGACGATTTTTACGACCGAAAAAACATAAACGTACGGACAAACATATGATAAATAAATAAATAATAAACACGATTCAATAAAATCTGTCGGAAAACCATAAAAATTGCAGACACGGCAAGAATTTTTTTTTTTACTCCGACAAAATACTATTATTATAATAATTATGAATTATTTTAATAATATATTAATTGTGTTTGTGTTATATAATCGTATCAACATGTACCATAACGGTGTGTCTTTTCGATAGGCTTAAATAAAGTTTTAATATTTTACCAATCGATAAATTTATATGCAAAAATTATATTTTAAAATATATCTCAAAAACAAAAAAATAGTTTCTCAGTAATTTCTATTAGTGCCAGGTGCACCAGTAAAAAATGATGGATTTCAAATGTGTATTATAAATTATACTTAACATATTATATAATATGAAGTATCGCGCGTCTAGTTCATGTAGTAAATATAAACATGACATATATCATCGTATCGGTTGGTTAATTATTCTAGTTCCAATTATTTATTATGCAATTTTTAAACCGATTGTTATACACGCATAAAATTAAATCATACCTACTATCTGAAAATGACACAACGTCAATCCGAGCGAATATCATTCGACGAATGGTGACAGTCAATTATTACGGTTTGATCATCATTTGATGAGATTCGTTAGTTTTATTTCCATTGTTTCGTAATCATATTTATTACGTTAATTAGAAATGATAAATTTCGACGAAAAGTAATATCGTTATTTAGCGGTTCAATTAGTAATCTACTTTAAAATAATATGAGCCGTATACAAATAATCATGTAAGCATTTATATTATGATCTGTGAAAATAACATTTTTTTTTTATTATTTATATATCGTTAAAATATTAATTAATATTATTTTATTATTAGATAAATAACAATAATCATGTTTTATTATAAAGTAAATTCCATACAACACAACTCTTACCCTAACTATATTATTTATTCGATTAAAATAAAGTATAAAATAAATAGAGATAGTGACGTAGAGTGTATAATAGGGGCGTACCTATGGAAAATCTTCAATGATGAGAAATATTATTTTGAATATAATATTGAAAAATGATAATAAGTTTTATTCCCTTCGTGTATCTATAATCCACTAATAATGTGTTCAACAGTTTGATTTGTAGTATATATTGGCCTTAAATGGTGTAAGGACACGCAAGTCATTATGGGGCGAAATAATAATATTCCCACGATTTTACTATCCCTCGAGGCTACTTTTGATAACACGCTAAAACTTCACACATATTTTTCAGATGTCGAAAAAACAGAATTAAATTGATGGGTTTTATATTGCCAACACCTGTTCAGATAAACGATAGTAATTATTATAGATTTGAGTTAGGAAACGTATAGGGTTGGACGGCCCAGGGCTTTTTTCCGGTGTAGAAAACATAATAATATAAAATGTAATCTACGTACCTTTTAAGGATATCATAAATAAAATAGCACATTCACCGTATCCTCTTAATTTCTAAACTGTCATAATACTTTATTATTTTGTAATATTTTATTAAATAATAGCTTTTAGACAATCTATTTTAATTTAATCGATATCATATCCACATGTATAGGAAGTTTGTTAAATTTCATAAAACAAATTTCATAAACATTCAATAGTGCAAAACGACATTTGAAATTATAGAGATAGTTATAATAATATATTATTATTATTAAGTAATTTATAGTTTTTACTGAACCAATTCCGATTTTCTCATACTATTTATTAAGTATATAAACTAATTATTAAAATAATTGCGTTTATTTAAAAACTATCTAGGTGTAGATATGTTGTGTTATTATATACTTTATAACTAATAATATAATCATATAACGAAGCATACTTATTATATAATTACTACGGAAACAGTGCTTTTTTATTTTTATTTTTTTTTTTGGAAAAAGAGCAACTGTTTGGAATAAAATACTGATCAATACAACACTGAAGAGTATATTATATACGTATGAAACGCACTTAACATTTTATTCGTTCTGTATGTATTGGCAATTAAATATGATAAGTGATGCACTAAAAATTCGAGTAATGTACCCAATGGTGTATATAAAAATATAATGGTCCGAGCACGGTATAATATATAGTACGCGTCTGTTTACCGGTCAATAACGTTCTTTTATGTAGAAGTAATGGTTGAAACCACTTCACCGTCTTGTTCAATTTATAATATGTTTATCGTAATTTCTGCGTAGGTACCTCCTATATTACAGGTCGAAATAAAAATCCACGTTACAACAATACGAGCAATTAATTTGAAAACAATCTGCAGTGTGTGTGTGTACTATATATATATAATAATATTGTATAATATTATGGTCTAAACACGACGTATTATACGTATAAAATGTCCATCCGAGTGCACGTTGAAAATCCGGCGGAATAAACGCGTGTATCCTTTGTAAAATGAAATAAAAAAAACTTTCGACCTTTTTATGGTCGAAAAACCTTTAAATTAAATTTGTTTTGCTCTGTATTCGTCATGTTTCCCGTATTCCAGTCGATAATTAAATCCAGCCTACTGCACACGGACACCAAATTGATTCAGACGTATATTTTATTTTATATTTTAAAAAATATCACGTCAGTTTGCCATCCGGACCGGAATAACCTCATTAATTCTGTTTTGCAATAGGGGTTGTGTGTATGCTAATTAGCGCATTGCTATCGTATTGTGATCGGAAACTCGGGGAAAAACGTTTCACTTGCATCTACGGAAACGTGACCCATAGACAGACGCATAGACTGGACTTATTGATTTCGTTTTAAATTTCATTATTATCATAATAATTGAATAACTCAAAACACGAGCTGTATGGTTTGACGTGCGTAAATGCGTCCGTATATTCACATTTATGAACTATATACATAATACATTACATATATTATGATTTCTGTGAACATAATAGAAATTATTAAAACGCATTATTTAATTCGTTTTATTGAAATTTTATTTATCTACCAGATTATATTGTAATTTCATAATATTATTATTATTTATTTGTTTAATTATTTTAACTTGTACAAAATAATATTATCTAAAAATATTATTGTAGAAATATTGATTTGTAATACGAATTACATTTAAAATTAATACTCTTATTCGTTCCTAGTCGTCCCATTAATTATATTTCTCCTAATTTATTTATTTATCAAAACAATAAATTACGGAGAAAATGAAATAGTGTAATTGCCCAATTTAATGTATTTTTCTTAGAGACCAGTACGATTACGACAATGACCATCAACCAAACCGTGATTTTGGTATACGCATTTTCCTCTAAAAATGATATGTTAAGAACATTTGAAATCCACGAAACCACAATATGAACCGATTTGTCATATTTTTATTGTACTCGAAAAATGAAAAGTCGCCTCCACTTTCGACCCGAGATCAAAACACCCAGATATAAATAACGATAGCAAAACTCATAATATATACGTATATATTGTTGTATTCTATTTTTGTGTTTTCTGCGAACAAATTGCTCCCACAAATTCTTTTTGCGGTTCCCGGTCGATTAGACATATTTTGGCCTACGCTTAAAGAACAAGAACGACGAAGAGTGAGACGAAATAGAATAAAAATAAAAGAAGAAAACGAATATTATGTCATCAAAAAAAAAATACGAGGGTCTTGTTTCGTAATGACTGGCATTCATCAACCGGTACTGTTGATCATTATATGTAGTATTTTGTCCTTTTCGTGTTCGTGGAGGTGGAAAGTGTTTGCCCGGGAAAACAATTTTCCTCGAACATTTTTCTCGTTGAAAGACCGGAAACGTTTCCGCCGAAGTATGTCCAATCAATCCCTCGGGTCAGAGGGAGTATAATGTTGGACTTCCCGTCGAGAGGCTTTTAACTTTGAAACGTCTAATGGCATTTGTCAAACATAATAATACTGCACACGAGAAAAATAGCAAAAACAACGAACAACTTATTATATGTGTGTAATGTTATAAGAAAACTGCAAACTGAGAAACTCAAGTAAAAAACATAACAATCATAATCTGCAGTTGACATCAAACGGATCAAAAAATGACCAAAAAAATTCTACAAATGATTTAATTTAAAAATAATAACAATAAAAAAATACAAATAATAATTATATAAATAGGTATTTTTTAAATAATATTATATGATAAAATATATTATTGATTGGTATAAAATACATTTACAAATTTATGAGAATAAATGAATACAACTAGAAAAACAAACATTTTGTTCAATTAATTATTTATTATTTTAATAATTATTTTAAGATATATACAACATGCTCGTATTATTTATAATAATGTTATCGTTATGATTCTATCTATCATATTTTAATATTCCATTAATAAATGGACTATCATAAGTAAATATTCCCCAAAGGTATTATAGTTTATTATTACCTATAAAGAGTTTTGACCCGAAGTAAAATGTATGAAATTGTATTTTTTTTTTTTGTAGGGTATTTTTAGAAACTTAACGTAAAGGACATGACGTAATAAATGAATAGGGTTATATCCTGTTGTTTAAATTTACGTAAGTAAAATGGGATGAAGGGGAATGATGTAAAGTAAAACAGGGTTAGGGAAAATGTATAAACTTCATAAATCACATGACTGACATCGCCTTGAGCTGGGTATAGTGATTGTTTAAACAATATACTGATAATGTAACATTGTATGAAAGTTTGGTTTGACATTAAATTGATGTATTTTAAAGTGAAAAAAAAATAAGAATTTAAAGAATTAGTCTTAACTCTTAAATATAAAATAAAAAAATGACTTGTAAAGTTAAAACTCAAAGTTAGTTAGAAAAATTAAAAAATTAAAAACTTTTCCGAATCCGGTTCTATTTGGTTTAATTAATGTTTTAATTACATTCCAATAACAATTAATAATAAGATACAAAATAATATATGTCTTAAAGTATGTAAATGGTATAATATATTATATATTGTATTGTATTTATAATAGTAATTTCATAAAAAGAAAATTTATTAAAAATAATAATATAACCATTTTAAAATTTAAATATAACACAATCAATATACACATAATTTAATAATAAAAAAAAATATTATATAATATATAGAAAAATTAAAGTAATATAGATTTATACTCGTATTATATAGTTTATATATTGTTTAATATTTAATGTTTTGAATAATATATGAATAATATTTATATTATTATTATTATTATTATTATATAAACGTGTTACGTTAAAAATATTCAAAGTGTCGGAGTTTAATCATTATGATTGATTTTTGTAAATCTTACAAACAATAAATTATACAGTAAAGTTTCGAATTATTATTGGATTTTGGGATGTACAAATAATTCAATTTTGGGATATATACGCAATCATCGTCTGGTAATTTATGGTAACTTATGTTTATTTAGAGAAAGTTATTATTACTATTTTAATACACGTTATTGAAATTAGATAATTTTTTAGATATTACTATTGACTCTTATTATTTAAATATTAAATTATAATATGCATGTATAAAAATATGAACATAGTTTTATGTTATTTTAAGAATATCAAGACGTATCACTACAACTTTTAACTATGGGTTTTCTTTTTTTCTGATTATAATATAGTGGATTAGTAATTAGTAATTACTAATTACCTACTAATAAAATGTAATACATGTCGATCTAAAAAAAAATATTGTATAATTTGTGTTCCTAAGTATCATAAATGGCCAAGCACGGGCTAATAAATAAATTTGTTTGATACGCGCGACAATAATTAAAAAACGTATAATGCAAATTTTATGTTTGTTTTTTATTATTAAAATATGAAAAAGAAAGAAAAGATGTTATTGTTTAAAATAATTAGGTGTTATAAATAAGTATTTATTTAAAATTCTAAAAATAGTATTTCTCAAATGAACAAAATTCTATATTAAAAAATACAATTTAAAATATAAACTTGGCGTTTTATTATTATTTTTTTAAACACGGTGTTAACGCGATTTCGAAAATATGTAACATTATTATAAGTAGTTATAAATTTATAACAGTTGTACAAATAATACACTGCTTATAAACAACATTGCAGGTACATAAACAACAACAACAACAATAATACTATACAAAAAGGTTTTGAAACACGTACCTACGTTGTACACAGATGTACTCAATCCCAGTCCCTTTTTAATCCTTTCGTTTGGGGGTTACTCTTCCGCACGTGTCTCGTTTTGTTTCAGACCAACGACAAATCGTTCCGAAAAAAAAAAAAACACTGCGAAATATGCAAATGTTTTTGAAAACGTGAACAATATGCGTTCGAGTAGAAAGGGATGTTAAATGAACATTGAAAAAAGAAAGGGTGAGAGAGAGAGAGGGAGTGAGCGAGAGAGAGAGAATGATGGACGGAGACGAACCGAACGAGAGTATAATATTATATATGCGTTCTCGCGCAGGACACGATGTGTATGTGCCGACGGTCGCAGGAAACGGAGTCCTCGCTCACCTTCATCCATTAGGCCAATCGATTGGGGAGCGGTCGCGGAAACATGGGGTCCTGGGAAGGATCGTCGGAAGCAGCACGTGTGCCCGGCTAATGATCGAGTGCCGGCGGTCTTGTATCGGCGATGTTTTCGCGTTTCCGGTCGTGCCCCGATCGTCCGCACGATACAACACAATACTTCATATTATTATTGTAATATTACACATTATTGTTATCATCGTCAATTCGTATTTTTAAATTACGTTTTTTTTTTTTTTTTTTTAAACCGGAACCCCGTTGTCGCGCGTATTTTAAAATATTTCCAACAATTATATTGCTATTGCGCGAATTCTATCGGCGCGCAAGAGTAATGACTTCCGTTGTCGGTACGTTTGTCGTTTCGGGCGTGTGCCACCGGTTGTTACCCGTTCGGGATCGGACGTAAATCGTGGATCGTAATGGATCCGCGAAAGAAGGGCTTCCGAAAAGTAGAAAAAAAAAAAAAAAAGAAGGGTTTTCCGAGAGATTCCTGCGTATTGTTCGCGTCCCGTCCGAATCGAATTCGAGCTCAATTAATAAATATAACGTTTTATTATTATTTATTTATTTCTATTTCTCCGCGTGCACTCGAATAATAAAATATGGGCAGGCGCGCGTGTTATCGACAGAAAACGGCAATACGTTCGAATTTGTCATACGCGACGCTTTCGATAATATTATAATGGTGAATCGTGTACGGTTCGCGCACCGCAATTGTTGAAATTCGTGACAATCGTATAATAATATAATATAATATAATATCGTATGTATACTAGTATAAATCGGCGTCGTTATAATTTATTAGTTTTACAACCGATTGCGCGCGATAGGCCCGTCGAGGCGTCCGAATGAATATTTATACAAATCTAAATATTTCAAAACGTATATTAAACAAATTTAATTATACCTACGTCAATATTATTATCATTGATATTATCATAATGATACTGATACGGTTTAGGTTTACAAGAGCTGCAAACATACGAACAGGATCAATTATTATATAGAATTTCATATTATCATAATCAAAATAAGATTTACCTATGTAACTAATACAGAAATGTAAGAAATAAATATTCATACACACACATACATATGAAGTCAAAGGGAGTTGAATCATTAAAATTTTCCCTGGCTACGCCACTGAACTAATATGATAGTATGTTATAAATATGATGTATTATAATATAATATGTATATTGTTGACTGTAAAAACAAAACCCCTTAAATAATATTAATATACTCTATATCATATTATAATAAAATATGAGATTCGTATACTGCGCTAATAATATTGTCAACGAGGTGTGTTATGGCGTGTTTCGGGGGATTCGATAATAATATGGAATAAGTCGTTTGATTCGAGTTATAGCGCGTATAATATGGTCTGCAAGTTTTGCCAGACGCAAAATTAAAAACGTACCCAGCACACAATAACGGTTACGAAAAAAAAAATGAAATAAAATAAAAATAAAAACAGCGAGGGTTGTTCTTGGTTCTGGCGAAATTTTACGATCGAAAATCCCGATCCACAGGGACAGGGATCGTAAAAATCGTCACGAGCGCGTCTGTAAACGGAAAAGACAAAAACTCGTAGATTTTGCGGAGGAGGTACAAACGTAATGAGGTGGACCACCATCCCTTTCGCTGTGGGGTTTTATCGTCGATTGTCATAAAAGCCACCGGCAGCCCTTTTCTTTTCTCTTTTCCTTTCTTTTTTTCTTTTTTTGTCCCAGACAATTGGCCCCCGTGTTTATCTGCGACAGGGCAGATCCGTAAATTATACGGAATTATGGAGTTCACGTGCGGACCTGGTAATGTCAAGTCTTTCGATCGAGGGGCGATGTTTAGCCGCTCTGACGATACATAAACTATATACTAAACGGAATAACCCAGTTTACGCGTATACTTAAACGTTTCTCGGCCGTACCGTTTCCGCGCGGGTGTAACGCACGAAGCTCGTCCGGAAAATAAACCCCCATAATACGGAAACCGCGTGGAATGGATTTTATGTCAGTGCGCAAATTATACGTAATTAACAAATCGTGTCGTTATAATACGAGTAAATTGTAAATTAACACTCGCGTTAAAAATTTCGATTTAACAACGACGACGATTTTCGTGTGAAAAAGTAAAAAACAATTTAAAAAGTAAAATGCATTTCTCGGTTCGCTCAAAATCTAAAAGAATCGCGTCTCGAGCAAATTCTTACAAGGAAAAAGTGAAACATTAATTGTATAATTATTATTCGTACACATTCGAATCCACAGCGGACCGCATAAAAATATCAAATCGTTGTTCGTTCCAATTCCAACAGAAGGTTCGGTCTTCGGTCTATATAATATAATATTATATATAACGGTGACAATCGATATAGGGGTTTTCACACCCGTCTAATATAGAAGGGTTTGGCGTTGGTGCGGTCGCAAAACACACATAATACAGCAGGGTTCAACGCTGCGACGAAGCAATCGAATTCGTGATGTTTACCAAAAACCCGGACGCGTACAACAAGTACACGGCCGGAATTAATTCGTGTGTGACCTCGATGTACCCGCCCCAAAGTATAATATCATATAGTATACGTATATATTTTGTGTATACTTATAAGTTATTATACGAGTATAACCACGTTTCGACCGCGTGGTATAGCAACATCACGAGGATGGTAATAGAGGTATAGTCGATTCCGAAAACCGCCGTCATTAATGGTGCTCCATCACGTTAATTTCGCCGGATTGATAGGGAATTATTGTTACCCCCGCAGACAATGGTACGCACATACTTTTATTTTCTCTCTCGCCCTCTACCGCCGAGCGTTAGAGTGATTAATGGTCGAATGTTTTGACAAACCCCCCGAGTCACGCGGTTCTAATTGAGGGCCGGCTCGACTTAAGGGGTTACGAGGAGTGCTCGGTAAAATTCGCCAAAAATTCGTGTCCGGCACGTTTATAAAATCGTATGTGTCCAGAAGTGAAGCGAGCGGAAGAAAAATATTTTAAACTTTTCGCATCATCACACGCGAGTCCTTCGATATCCCCTTATACTCGTATTATATTATATACTATAATACTATATTGTACCGCGGTAGCAGACAGTTGCACCTCAATAAAATCGGATATAATAATTAATAATATAGCGTAAAATATAACAAATGAAACTCTGGCGATCCCCCTGTATTCACTTCTACGATACGTGTATATATTATAGTATATATAATATTATATATATACTGAGTATCCCAAATCTATTTACTAATTGTAATATCTCCGCGAAAAATTATGATTTTTGAACAGTGGTTTTTTAAATTATATTAGTTACTTCTTACTTAGTGGACTATTATGGTACTTATATTACAATATTTTTAAAATTTAAACATCTCGCAATAAAATTTAAAAAAATAGCTTTTTATTTTTTAAGTTTAGTGAAAAATTTGAAAATAGCTAGTTATACAATTGTATGCGATAATTTTGATGGGTCGATCTCTTAATTTAAATAAGATGCCAATTTTTAGGAAATTCTTTAAGTTATTTAAGTTCTATTGAAACTTATTAAATTCTCATGTCATTATTTGTAATTATTTAATCATATTATACTGTGGATTTTACTATTCATATTATCATTATTATGATAAGTAGTAATTTGGATAATTCAAGATGGCTAATTAATCGAAAAATACTGATAACTAATAATAACAATAATGAATTAATTTATTATTTTATTTAATAAAATTATGTTAAATATATTTTCATGCCAGATAATAAAGTAATAATGTAATTAATTATTACAAATTATGATGTCACAATATCAGGAGTATAATAAAAGTGCTTCAAGAAATGAAAAAAATTCTAAAAATCGATAACTTTATTAAATTTCAAGATCGACCCATCAAAATGATTAAACAATTTTACTCTATTAACTGGCTATTTTCAAATTTTACTTGCCTAATTTCAAAATACTAATTTAACTTAAAAAAATAAAAACTTATTATTTTTATTTTTTTTATTTTTTTTTTTTTTTTATAGGAAACAATTATATATAAAAAAAACTATTCAAAAATCTTAATTTTTTTGGAGATATTACAATTAGTAAATAGATCTAGACACCCTGTTAATAGTATATATATATATATATATACCGTTAGCGTATCGATCGTATAAGATGAATTGCAGAAATCCACCGTCCCTGTTCGTTCATACCATACGCACGTCAGTTAGTTTATGACACGTCTACTTGAAACCAATAAACATTGTCTGTATGACTTTAGTATATTTTACTCGGACCGATCGCCACTTAGGTCCCTCGGGGGGTGGTCTGCATCAATGAAATCAGTTAATGATAATCCGCAGTGGGGCTGCTAGGGACGAAGAGGATAACTATACCAATAATGACCAGTCATCGCACAGATGTTGATTATGATGATGGAATCGAAAGAGTCATACAGGTGACGCGCGCTACTTTACTGCGGGGACTATACATTATAAAATTATAACGACCCAGCCAGTATTGGCTATATTTATATTATATTTACTTTATTATTTTTGTGATTAATTGACGGACGGATTAAAAATAATGTTTACTCATTGAGACTGATATACGAGTATATTTATATATTTTATAGCGTATATATAACTGGTATAAGTAATGATACTTAAGGTCAACCCTTATTTGTCGAATAAAAATAGTATAATTTATGCGATAGGGTTAATTTTCATTATAATTCACAATATGTTTGTATCTAATATTTAATATGTAAACCAACTTGGTACAGAGTACATAATAATATATTATAGTGTTTACAGGTTTATATACATATATTAAACATAATATATGATATGTATTCTACAATTATTATAATATATTATTATGATGTAAATAATAAACGTGCGTGTTTGTGTTGACGAGCAAATAACGATTATTATGTTATGATATTTCTCACGTAAAATTAATATTTAATTATATATGATATATTCTATATTTAAAAGCGATTAGTCCGAAATCAATTAACGCAAATATAAAAGTTAAATTTAAATATTTAATTATAATATATAAGTATAGGTACCTATAACTATAATATATTTTCTGTGCTGTTAATTGTACATAATATTAGTAATTATTAGTATTTTAATTATTAAATATTCAAAAAAGAATTCAATAATTCTATTTTAATAGATACATCACGAAGTACGATTAATAATAAAACCTAATCGATAGTAAATTTATAAATATATTTCAGAGATGCAGCAGCTAGAATTTTATTTTTGTAGGGAGGCTGATTGATAGCTTCTTAATAAACTACTACTACAAAAATGTATTAAATCTTACAAGTTGCTAATTGGAATTTTATTTTTTTATTTCGCAAATGGGCGGCCTGCATATTTTGGCCACTGATATAATATTTATTCAGTATATAATATATATACTTACTTATTAATATTATTTTAAAAAGAATATTTTACTTATTGTTATGAAATATAAAAATAATTATTATTTTCATTTATTTTAAATTTTGAAAAAAACAAATACTCTATAATATAATTCAATATAATTAAATAATACATAATTAATATATTAATATTTCCACATATTGAAAATAATGGAAACTGATTTATAATTATAATATATTATAAAAAATTTAAATGTATTAGGTAAATTTTTAAACTTTATAAATCATCGATCATATGATATAAATAATATATATAATGTGTAAACCATATTATAAATATAATTAATTCGAGTTAAAAATATAAAAAAGTTTTTTCCATTTCGATAAAAGTAAAAAGTAAATTAAATTTTTCAGTAAAAAAAAAAATCTATTATTATTTTATATTTATTTAGTATAATATAATTTATATTATTAATTGTATTGGATTTATGTAGGTAAATAAACTACCTAATTAATAGGTACTAATTAACAGAATATTCATTATGATTTATTATGATTTATTCATAAGTAAATATTAATCATTTAAATATAAAAAATAATTTTTTCATAACAGCTAACTAAATTATATTATATTAATCAATCCTTTGTATTTATAAACTGAATAACTGATTAGCTGATATATGAAAATCAAAACTTGAACGTAAAAAAATAAAATAAATAAATATTTTTCAAAAATATATCGAAATATTTCAATACACTTTAAAATTTAAAACCATAATAATTGTATTTTACGGAGTTCGTAATAAAATAAATAAAAATATACACGAATACGAAATAAATATTTCATATTTAATGTTAACATAATGACAAAAAAACACAATGTTTTTTCTTTCTGTATTCACCTGTTTAAATAATATAACAACATATTTCACAATAAGTTATTCCAGATAAACATATGCGATTTATTGCTTTTAATACAATTATTTTTTTTTAACGAAAATATTGCAATTGTATTTATATTTAAATAACACGATATAACATATAAATAATAAAGTTTATATACAGTTTATACAGTAATAATAAATTATTAATAAATATTTACCCATATTTTCTTAATTTATTGCCTCTGTACCTATTACGATACAGTTGCATAAATAAACACTAACTTGAGGATAAGGTAAATTAAACAAATAATAATCATATAGTCATTAAAAATATTATAATATTATAGTAATTACTAATTAGAATTTATAGAATTTGATCTATTTACTATTGTATTAATGTATTATACATTTTATTATAAATAAAATATTTTTAAAAATTACGATAACTATCTTGTGTTTAAAATCAAAAACGTATTTTAATATAATGAATATGCAGTTAGTATTATTAAATACAAAACAAAATTTTAATTTAGATAATTAATATATTGTTATATTGTTTGATAAAACCTGATAATACTGATAAAATTATTGAAATTCATAAATGAAAAAATGTACCTAAATTCTAGAATGAAACCAAATATATTATTTGACAAAAATTCAAAATAACTTCATATCTTCAAAATATTGGTCATTTATAACTATTACAAAAAAAAAAATTTATAATACACGAACCTGTATCATTATGCGTATGCAGGTCAGAACGTATTTTGTGGATAAGGGATGATTATTGTTGACTTTTGACTAATGACCACGATTGCAATAAATTTGAATACGTTGTGGTTTTTTGTAGGGGAGGGGTTGTTTTCTGAATTTTCAATAACTATACAAAAACGATAACAATTATTTTTTATAATATAACATTATTGATTTTTATTATATAATGCATAATAAAATCATTCAATTCTTATAAACACGATAATGGCATAACGTGTTTGAAAAACTTGTCGTTTTTCACTCGCTTTCTTTCTTATTTTTTTCACTCACCAAACCGTCAACCATAAATACGTATTAGCCGACGAGGAGACGAGAAAAATAACGACCTGTTTAAAATGCATGCTCAAGTGTCTGGAATGGGCGCCCGTCCGTGCGTGCCCGAATCAAGGATGCGGGTGTCGGCCGTCGCCGCCGCGATCGCATCGTTTAGGGGTTGACCGAGCAATAAAAAGTCATTGTTTCGCGTTTGCCGAGCACGAAATTATCACCCCCGTTGTCGACTGTCCTATAGGTTCGACGAACGGGTTATATATTATTATTATTATTATACCGCTACCGCGGTAATGACGTCATCTGGCCCGCATGACCGGTCTGTCGGAGGAGCGTGGTTGTGCGAAATGTTAGCGGCGGCGGCGGAGATAGGGATGAATCGTCAAGGGTTACTACGGGCCGGATATCTGAACTCGTGTGAAAGGGTTAACGCTAAAGGAAAGATAAATATTAATAAAACGGCAGTCTCTCGTCTCCTAAATGGCGCGAGGAGGGTTCATTATATATTATGTGTATACATTATCTTTGGGGGCTTATTTTTTTATTATTATAATTATTACGCGTCACACCATCGCGACGCGGTTTTATATTATAACATTATATACTATGGTCGTCGGTCGACAAGACGTCATAGAAGCGCCAAGAGAAATCATCGTCGTGTCTTGGACAATAAATCGAAAAGTAGAAATCCGTCCGAACGTTTTTTAATTAATCGCATATTGTAATTTATTATTATGCGAAAAATGATTATGGAATTATTATATAATATCAATAATATCAATATATAGTAAACGCGTATAATATTATTACGTCGTGTCCCAACAGTTGTCGTCCGTAATTCGATCGCAATTGGTTTATACCCGACTATGACAAACGGACAGACGATATAGTTGTGTGGTATAATAATAATATTATATTATTGCAATACCAGCAGCTGAAACATCCTCGACGTCCAGACACAACACTAAAAACCGACGGACGTCATCTTGATTTTCGCGCACGAATTAGATTTACTATCTCGAAATAAACGAGCTGGACGGTGTTATAAATGTATAATAATATAATATTATAATCACGTATAATATTGGTGTTATTTAATTATGTT
>JAIUCT010000019.1:1929405-1942321 GCA_021307375.1 Tetraneura akinire | reverse complement strand
ATAATAATAATAATAATAATAATAATAATAATAATAATAATAATAATGAAGAAAGCTTGCCAAATTTTTTGTCTAATTATTAAAATAAATAATTAACAATATTGATGAGTATGTCGTATTTATTCGTACGTGTGAGTATATAAAAAAAAGTTTTTGTATTTATTATTTTTAAATTAACGTTTTTTTTTTTTTAATACGACGATTATACACGTGCACACATAGGACGCGTTACCAATAATAAAAATCATACAAAGCGTATAATAAAGGTTTAGGTACACGTTTCATAAAATGAATAAAATTTGTGTCCAGTATACGAACTCAAAAATGACTTACACCTTACACGATATGATCGAATTTTATGAAACGGATATCCAGTTGGCGAAATGAACGATTTCACAAAATGGATGCGACACGTTATACAAGTCGATTTGAAAAAAATAGAAAAAACGTATTTTTCGAGCAAAAATAAAAAAAAATGCCACGCTTCGAGTTATAAATATTTATGTTTTCCCGCGTCATACCCCGCCAACAAGACAATCAAAATAATATAACGACAGTAATAATGTATATAATACGTCGCGGGGTCTTTATGTGTACGGATCGTCGTATGTTTTACATATGGAAATATTAAATTTTTATTCGTCGAAGTTTCGCGTTCGGCATAAACCAAATTGATCGTAAACGATTCAATTATTTGATATTTCACACGCGTTTTCGTCGTCGGCCGGCGGCGGTGATGACGCCTCGACGACGTCTTGTTGCGCGAATTCGTTTAGCGCGGGGGGGAAAAAAATCGCTCGAAATTTCATTAAGTGATCGACACGCGACGATACCACTACTAACTATACACTATACGATAAATATTGGTACTACAGACGAATTGTAATATATTTTGCCGCTCTGCAGATAAAATATGTTTAAACTTGTGTAAATTGTATTTATATTTTATAACCGAACGCGTATTATATTATAATATAACATATAATAATGTGTTTGTGTATGTACGTGCATTATAATAATAATAATAATAATAATATTATAAAGTATAGACCGCGGGACGAGTCGCTTTCCGGTCGATTGCTCCGGCGACATCTTTACGTCGATCGACTCTGATTTATGCGCAGTTATCGAGTTAAAACGTCCGGAAAAGAGCGCGCAACAACCCGTTTATTTCCCCGATTTGTTTAAACGCCCGAGCGTTTGTTTCGTTCGACTACATCCGTCATATTTACACTATATACATAATATATAATAATATACGCCAGAGGCGTGCTCGAGATTTTTCTATGAGGATGGGGGAGGTTGAATTTCAAATATTTAAGTATTTCATACAAGAGTCAACTTTACAAAACACGATATTTAAAATATATTATTATATTATATGTAATCAATAATCATTAATTATGATCAGTTTGTCTTTTTATAGTCACATTCACACACAAATAAATATCAATAGAATAACGATATGACAGAGAGTTTAAAATTTCATGAATATCCTGATTTTAACATATATACTACTTAGTATTTTCGGCTTTTAGAGGTTATACTATGTTTTCAAGTATAGTAATTTAAAAACTTAATAATTATCAGAAAACGTGTAATGTTAACGTGTATTATATAAAACACAAAAATTTCATGTAAGTATATAAATTACAAATTTATACACGCGTAATAAATTAATTAAATATAAACAGTATGACAAAACATGTAGAATACAATATTGAATACAATATGGAGTTAGAAAAAGTGACATAGACGCCGAACATTAAGTTCGTGAGTTTCGAGTTTAATAAATTTTAAAATACAATTTTTTTTTCGAAATAATTATTGTCCATTTATCGAACCGCTACAATATAATGTACGCAATGTAATACTATAAATAGTGCAATTATTATATCATTGTTGTTTCAATGTTATATCAACGAATCTCCTCTTGAGCACGCCCATGAGCCATGATATAGGTACATACTTTGTGAAACGTAAACACGCGAAGATTCCCGAGCCCGAGAACGTTTTAGTAATGATAATATAAATACACGTACGTATATAACGTTGGGATTTTGGGAACAATCTAAATAAAAAAGTACGGGCTTCGACACAGGGGAGACAGAAACGAACGAGCGAACCCGCGCGCGTTGACTTTTCCACGACCGATGATGAATCGATAGTCTTTTTGAATATATATTTTTTTTTACCGCGGGAAACGGCGTTATGAAAAATCCATTTTTTTTCGACGTTTCGTCGCACGTATACGTATATACCGTATAATATTATAATAATATGTATTTTTTCCTATTATTGTATATATACCGCGTATATTGTAATAATAATAATATTATGCGGAAACCGCGGCACCCTTTGCGGAATAGAGAAAAAAAATCGCGAATGTGTCTGTATAACGTCTGAAACGGTTTTACATGTGTTTGACGCGTGTATGATTGATTCCCGCGGCGTAAAATGCGTTCGACTGCGAAGGGCAGACGAGATAGGAAGGGTAAAAGAGTAAAATCGGGGTGAAAAAAGAGTATTACTCTCGAGCGAGTGGATGACATGTGACGTCGTCGTCGTTCGTTTCTTCGGCCGTCGAAATCTCGCGTTATCACGATGATGATGCTGCGGCGCGAAATTGTCGCGGTCCATTGTTATACGCGCGATATTGCGGTTTTTCCAGGAAATTAAACGTACGCGTCAGGATTCGTCGTCGATTATTATATTGTACCACATAACATATTATTATTATTATTATAATAATACGCGTATGCACGCAGCATCGTTATAGCATTATCTTCATTACATTGACGACGTGTGAAAAATAAATAATAGATATATCACATATGGACGGTTATCGGATATACACGACAAACTTTACGTTTACAATAATATTTCAGATCATAGATAACGCTGATAAATCTATTTTTTCACGTGACAATATAACATTATTATGATATTCACGTCTATTTAAAATTATTATTATTTTTTTACGAAATAACGTGTTTTTTATTATATTGAACTCGTGTATATTATAATACGTATTATATAATACGATAGAACGTTAACTCGTCCGACGATAATAATAATAATAATAATAATAATAAACATAATAATAATAATAATAATAATAATAATAATAATAATAATAATATTGGCATTGCCGTTACTATAATATTATCTTTGATTTTTGAAAAATGATCGCATTTTATTAGTGTAAAAATAACGAAGTAATAATTTTATGACCGCGGTGGATATAATAGTATATGGATATTGGATATATAGTATATTGGTTTCGCTCTATATACAGTATCGTCTTTTTTCTTTTAAAACTATCCAATTCCATCGATATTCCCATAAAATGTACTTCCGCGATCGTTTCTCAAAATTAATGTATCTCCTGCACGATTAATTTTCCGAGCGCGCCATCGATAAAATAATAAAATATAAACGATGTCTTACAGAATTTCACGTCATTAGGGTTATTACTAATATTATTAATACTCGATGGCCGATACCGTAATGTATATTATACTCGTATATATAGAGTAAACTAAGTTATGTCGCATTTAAATTATAGTAGTGCGAGGGTTACATTTACTGGTGTACACATTAAATTATTGCTAATGTCGTTATTTTAATTAACATTAACAATCAATATAATTACATTTTTTTTCTAATTATACACGAATCGATCGATGGAAATTTATTTTAAATAGTAATATTTAAATTTCACATAAATTATAATGATCGCACTTATATAATATTATTATATTACGTCTACATCATGTACAGTTTTAATATAATAATAGTACCTATATTATATATAATATTGTATATCGTTATATTTTTACTTCTGTTATTTTAATACGTTTTATAAAATATTTTTTATTCAAATTACTTAAAGTTCATTAATTTCGAAGAAACAAAAGTTTATGGAGTTACTGGATTTTCAAATTCCGTACTTGTATTGTAAAACTGTTTCAATAAAATGTCTTAATGCCAGAGTAAGAATTGTTATGTATAACGTGTTATGTATTCACAACAGCCTATAGAATAAATAATGATATGCTCTTTGGCATTAGTTTGTACACTTGAGTGCCAAGAACTGCGAATCGTCAAATTTATTTGTCATTTACAACCGAATGTAAAATTATGGAAATGCATTACTCGGATGAGGGAGTTTAGAGAAAAACGATGCGTTCATTTTTTTTTCATTTTAAGAATGGTATTTTTTAACCAAATGAAACACTTTGAATGACAAAGAACGTTATAATTTAAAATTCTTTGGGCGACAATATATACGTAGAATGAAAGGTAAAAAAAAGCAAAAGAAAATATACATGCTACGTTGAAACTCTCACTATATATTTTATAGCGTATATTATGTAATAATAAAGAGTATAACGTAGAGAGAGGTGATCGTTGATGCGTGCGGGTGAGAGATGAACACAAAATGATAGGGTGGCTGTAAAAAGATAAGGCGTTTCGTTTTATTTTTTCTGTTTTTGTTATATTATTTTTATCCGATCTAAGGGTCGAGGAAGTTTCCGATGAAAATTATGTAATCCGGTTGTCACCGTACAGAATATTGAAGGAGATAGTCTTTGAAAAAAGAAACCGCCCAAACGGAAAGAAAAGTATGGCGTGTTTCTCACGAAAATTCTATTTTAAACGGTCTTACATCAAGTGTCGCATGAAATTTGTTGTTGTTAAAAAAGTAATAAGACTGAATAAAAATACATAGCGATTTACTGGGTGTTAAGGATCACACAAAATAAAAATAAAACTATTATTCTTTAAGGGGAAAAAAGTATTTTTCAATATTAAAAATACATTAAAATGTAAACTTAATATCATGGCAGTGTTAGTAAAGTTTAATTATACTCTTTGCCGATATATAAATAAAACATAATTTACATTGCTATAGAAACATTGTGTAAGATAATATTTTTGTTTGTACGAATACCTATATAATTTGAGATTTTGTAATTGTACTCGTATAATTTAAGAAACTGTTTTTATGTGTTGTATAACTAAGTGTACTTGAAGGCTATTTGTTTGACCAAAATTAATTCATAAATAATATTATAACACTAATTTAATAAAATACGAATCGAATTTTTAATCGAATTCGTTTGAAAATTTAGTAAAATAATTGTTCGTGTCCATTAACCATTATCATGTCGGTTTTACATAGAAATTCCTCCTCTCATTCTATTATCTCTAGCGTGTCGTCAGTAGGGCAAAAACCAAAATCGTCCATGTCCATAAGATCAATCTCAAGTTCAACAAAAACTAATCTCGAATCTGCTGCTGTATACGCAACAAATTGCGTTAAGTACAAGACACGTCCGATGACTTGCGTAAAATTCAACAGTAAGACAAATTCTATTGAAATATGGGGCGATCGCATGAAAGCTAATGATTGGAAAGCGGCCATGGAAACGCTAAGGGCTGATGTCATTGCTCATAGCGTGTGCATAAAAAACAAACGATTTACCGGTAACTTGGAAACGTCTTACGACACGTTATCCAGTGCTATGGAAGCACCAAAGTGAGTTGTATTGAGATAATGCGGTTTAACAATAAATTGTTATTATGTGTCTCGTTCAATTTTAAATAATATAATTCTTGAACGATTCGCCGAATTGACATTATTGATTTGAAATTATTTTTCCTATAGAAAGGTCCAGGCTTCGGGCACGCTGTTTGTGACACGAGAAATCGCCTCCTCCGTTTACAACGTATTGATCAACTCGCAAGCGCTCGTTTGTCTCGAATTGGAAAACGTTCCGTTCGACATCCAAGCGTTAAAAATGCTCATAAACGGCATAAACACGAACCGAATGCTACAGCACTTGTCTTTGGCCTACGGGCACATTGGTGACGACGTCTGCTTGGCACTGTGCAAAATACTCAGATACAAGCCGAACATTCTGTCGGTCAACATGACGGGATGTTCACTGACCGCCGTCTCTGGTAATTACGGTCTGGTGGACGTGATAAAAAAACAACAGTACAAACGTCACGAAGAGTGTTGGGCGCACTCACTGAGATCGAGCACTGCCAACCCGAACATTATGCTCGGGTTGCGCAGGTTGACCCTGAACGACAACCCCAAACTTGGCGATGACGGCGTGGCCGAGCTGTTCGAAGCGCTCAAAGATGATCTGTTCGTGAAGGCGGTGGATTTGCAGAATTGCGGATTGACCGATCGCGGCGCGGAAATGGCGCTGTCCATGTTGACGTTTAACGACACGTTGGTCGTACTTGACATGCGGAAAAACGCTCTGATGTCGGCGTCCGCGCTGGAAATGGTCATGGGCCAATTATACAAAAATAACGCTGACAAATCTGAAACGAAATTATGGAAGTGGACCAAGCTTGAGAGGGACAACGAATCTGTATCGTCGACAACGTTGTATTAATTAACTTCAGTATAATATTAAAGTATAAATATATCGATTACCGTTTATTATATGATATTATTGCGATGGAAAAAAATATATTATAATGAAAATAGCGTTCTATTCGATTTATTTTCGTTGATGTATCCGGTGCGTGAATATACAGTTGAGTTCGAAAAACTGATTTTCCTCGAAAAGTTAATAAATGAAAATACCGAGGAATTTTTCCTCCACCGCCGACCATAAGCTTAACAGTCCGGAAAATACGTTGATTCGATTCGGCACACTGTTTGCTGTTAAAAGCTTTCAATTCTCTATTTCTCTTCTGAGGGGGATTCCAAAGGCTGATATATAATATAATATTATATATATATATATATATATATATATATATAATATATATAAGCACAGTACACACATTCGTACTTTTCGATTTTCAATCATTTATGTTACAAACATACAAATCGAAAAAATAATAGCTTTGCGACAACACACCAATTTAATGTAACAATTTCGCATATTATATTAATAAAATACATTATAGTATATAAAATAATATCAAACTATTAAATTATATTTATAATTAATAGAAATATTTTATACATTTTTAATTTAAATTGGTTTAAAAAATATGTAATATGAACAAAATTCGAATTATTCAATTATTTAAATTATAAATAATAGATACTAAATATTAATTAAAATTTAATTTAGAATGAAATAAATGATATGATTTAACTAATCTATACCTGTTTATAAATTATATATATAACTATAGATTGATATATTAACTACATTTACAATCAAGTTTCTAAACAAACACGAAACACGTCATATACAAAATATTATATTTAAAATAAATAATTAGTTTAAAATTAAAATTATATTATCATAATTTATTTAAATTTTTAAAGTAGGTATTTAAAATCAAATTTATGAAGTCTCAAAGAATATATTTTATGAATATTAGTATTTGATATATTTTAGTAATCATATCAGAAATATTATTCGAAGTATACAATTGAAATCAACAATAACATTAACACTATTTTCATATTATTAATTATAACCTTATAATGGTACTACAAGTAGTATAATGATGATCGCATGTTTGTTATTTTTTAATTTACATATAAAATATTAATAAAATATGATAACAATTGACAATAATACATTACAAACAAAATTATATTATTCTAATTATTTTTAATATAATAATTTTAAATCAAATTTATAAAATATATCATTATTAAATCCAAAATGAACACATTATCTAATATAACGAGTATAAGTGTTCGTATATTGTTATGAAAACGGTTGTTAAAAACGTATAGGTACATATTTTATTATAATTTACGAGTGTATTATGATATAATATTTCACGAAAACAAAGTCTATATACTCGTACATATTATTTTTCGATAATCTAAATTAAATATATATCCTGCAATGGTCTTTTCTTGCGCGACACTGTAATCGGGTGACTTATGGGATGAAGGATACAAACAACCCGGATTGAAACCAATTACCATCTCGTCGTTGGACAAAACACCCTTCCGCACTTGTTTGCACAAGGCATGGCCTGATTTCTTTCGTGTACACAAGACCAGGCAGTTGTTTACTTTTAATTCCGTCAGAGTTTCGATTAAATCCGTCGTGTCCAACAACCTCTTGTAATTGATTTCTTCAAACAATATATATACATTATAATATATACGTTATTATTATATAGGTACGTGTACGGCTCTCTATAAGGGAAACGTCGCGTTGGAAATAATCACGTTCTAAGCGTGAGCAAACCTTAGTTTACCCGTAGAGACCTCGTATTCACATGTTCGTCTACACACGACTAAACTACTCGTATAATAATATACACCTTCAATATAAATATAATATATATATATATATATTATACCATATACGTATACCTGATATTTACCTACTTTCTAAAAGATCAAATAACTTTGGATAAAGGCAAAATTTTCAATATTTTTATTTTTCATCACACTTAAGCAATGTATTAAAAATATTATTAGTTATATATATATATATATATATAATAATTGTAAAATAATATAATTATTGTCATTATTGTTTCTAAGTCCAATCGTTGTTTAATTTCGTACATTTTTATAATATTTATTATTTAGCATGGGTTTCTCAACAATAATAATAATATCGTTCATTAATATTACTTTGCGATAGAATGTTATTTTTTTAATTACATTAATCTGTAAATCAATTTCATTTACATATAAAAAAAATTAACTGCCATCATTTAAAAATATAACGAATAATGAGAATAAATTTCCCAAAATCGAAAAATTTGTAAGCCCGTGATTTTACTATTTAAACCTCAATGTAATGATATGAATATGATATTGGTCATATATTTCGACGAGCAATAATATAATAATAATAATTACACTAAAGCACAGTAATAAAAATAATAATAATATTATTATTACAATATACTTCACTGTATAATTGCGTCGAAAACCACCCTCTCGCGTGAATGTTAGAATTTTTTCCACATTCCCCGGCATCGAGCATATTGACGACGCGGTACAATTTAATAACACGGCCGAAAACCGAAACGGTCCCTGCGCAGCAGATTTCGTTGTCACGTCTCCGCGGCGCCGCAGACATTGACAGATGTATCGGATAGAAAATCGTGCGATTTGTCCTCCTAGTGTCGGCGAACGTGTATGATAACGACGTGATCAGATACAGTGATACGCCATACACGGGAAACCGGGAGAGTGAAAGGGAGACGGGAGTCCAACCGACCGAATACCTCGAGAACGTTGAGGAAAATATGACAAATAGTCGCGCGGTGGACCGAACGTTCATCATCATTCATCCGTCCGTGTCGCGTCGCTATATTATATAATATACGTACACACACATACACAAACACACACACACACACACACACACACATATATATATATATTATAGATACGTGGTCGTGCACTAAGTGTTAAGTTCCGCCGACTTACGTTTATTTTTCTCCTTTCCCTCTGTCTTTCTTTCTTTCGCCATCATAAATCAAAAGGCGTGTCGGACGCTTTGTGTTTAGAAGAAGGAAAACCTTCGGCTTTTTCCTCGACGGCGGCGGAGGCGGAGGCGGGAATTGCCGTTGTTGCCCGAATATTATAATCGTCCAATAAACCAATTTGCCACGGACACCCCGAGATCATAAATATTCCGGACGACGCGTATAATATAATATTATTATAATAATATAACGTTGGTACACTGTAAGCGTGTAATACGAGAAATGTGTACATATTTATAACGGTCCGATACATCATATGTATATATGTTATATTATAGTCGTATTATTATAATGCGTGTATAATATGACATACAGTTTGGTATAGGTATATATATATATAAATAATTAGGTATAGGTATGTACATTATCATTATAATATCCTTATAACGACCGAACGATTTGTTTTTGTGTCATCCGATCGATATATATATTCAACAAACTGGCAACGAATACAATAGGTTATAATTTAAAATATTATAGTGAGTAAAAAACGGTTCTTTGAATTAATTTTTTTTTTTTTGTTTAACACCGTTTGAAATATATTTTTTTGACAGTATATAATTAATTGTGAAAATTTCGATATTTCACTATACGAATTTTAATAGCATATTATCATTAATTATATACTGTTGTTCTTATTTTTACATTTTTAATTTCCGAATGAGAACGATTTGATAAGAATATTATTTATTATAGATAGAAAAAAATACAGGTATATTGTATTCAGTTTGCGAGGCTTATTTTATCATTACAATCATATTATAATATTATGTTTTAAGAGAATATCATAAAAATAATCTTGCCCAAATGGAAAATTAACCCAACTATGTAACAGATCGGATGACCCTCGTTCATTAATTATATTAATATGTAGTATGTACGTATAATATACATTGTATATTATAATATAATAGTCATTAGAAATGTTGATAAACTTGATGAAAGACATTGAAGATTGAAATTTAATTCACGAACGAAATGTTGTGAAATGCTTGAACGGATAATTGATATAATATCGTATCAATCAAGTAAATCTTTAAAGGGTTTTAGTTTTCAATTAGCTGATTCACGCGCTTAAACTATATTACCTATACCCACGTCAATGATCGTCTTATAAACGGATTATGCCGATATAACTAATGAAACTATTTGACTCTTCCGTATAAAGTGTATACTCGTATTAGTTATATTTTATTATAATATTATTTAGCTCGTTGGGTTTATCGGCCGTTTGGAACGTTTAAAAACGATTAAAAATAATATTGATAGCGGAAAGATGGTTATTTGTTGTTCGCACACACGTTTTACGTTTGACCGAGAAATCAAATTATTACAAAATTTTATCGATTGACACGCGACAAAAACAAATAAAATAAACCGGAATATTATTCACCGAACGTATTATTATTATTGTATAAGACGAATACGGTTGGGCGTATGCGTAAAAATTATTCGACGACCATATATTTTTTTTTTTTTAATGTAAACAAACAATAATAAGACGAGAGAGAGCATATTTATTTTTATTTTTTTATGTAAACTCTACGCCGCCGTTCCGATTGCTATTTGCATGTCATTATGCGGAATTGATATTCGAATTACAATCGAATATAACGCCGCCGCGCGATTCTCTCTCCCTCTGGCGCTATCCTGGACCCGAATGGATGTTGTTATTATTCGTCGATATAAACACGAGAAATCACACACGCGCCCGAGGCGATTTCCCGCAGAGATTTTCGCGATGTATTATTATGTGTGGATGTGCGCGTTTTCGCAGGATTTGCATATCCCCGGGTATGCAGGATTCGCCACACTGCAGTCTACACCCGGATAATACGACGACAGTTCGCCATTTGTTCGACGGGACGCGATCCGTAAAAGTCATTTGCACGCTTTTATACTGCGGCGCGGATGTCACTTTCTCGACGGGGACGACTATAATGCGTATAATATAATAAATATAAGGTGCGATATATTCAAATAAAACCGAACAGACGTTCGAATCGGTTTCGCTCGTTCCTCCTATATATAGCGGCGCGTTAATAAATTATTTTCTGGGCAAAAAATAAAAACAAATTTTGATATTGTTATTTTTTTTATTTTTTATTTATTTATTTTTTTGCGAGGGATTTTCCTCGCGCTCTTTCTGCAGCACGTCGAAGCTCGTTTCCGTCGATTTATTTTTACCATGAAAAAACCCTCGTCCCCGGAAACGTCGTATGTTATAATATTATAATATTATTACATAATATACATACACGTATCGGTTTTACGACGGCGCGCTATTAAACGGAATTAGTTATGCAACCCTGCGCGATCGACAGGACTCGGAGCGCCGTTCGACTCTCGCACATGTCGGAAACGGGAAGTAAAGGGTATCACACGATGATCGCGTGTTGCGACGAGCGTGTGTGATGTCGTCGAGGGAAAAAATAATCATAATAAAACGCCGTCCGTTGTATACGATTATTATAATTATTATTGTTGCATCGCACCGTATGTTGGTTATTATTTAAAGTGTACAAATATTAACGAATTTTGGACACGGATTTTTCACTGTCGTGGTACATTTTATTATATAAAACATATTATAATATATGAATAATATTATATTATAATATACAGTGTTCAATGTTCATATTATTATGTTACTTACGTACAAAATTTACTGTAAATGTCAAAATTTAACAGTTATAGTATTCATTAACTTACAAAATTTGCAGCACTACTATCCGGAAGTTGAAAATATTTTCTATATTATAATATTATATATAATAATAAAAAGAATGAATTTATAACATTAAAATTTCGTGAATAATTTGTAGATCGATATTTTAATTTTCGAAAAAATTTCGGAGTGGAGTAAACACCTAATTTCTCCCACTTATGTGTATGCCTGCATATAGGTTATATCTTATATACCTATACCAATATGTGAGCCTACTCGTATAATCAAAATGAGCTTTCCTCCAAACCACTTGTATTAAGATAAAACTTGGAGAAACTGCACACTTTAAGTGCATTTAATAAATTATATATATAGACACACAAAATTTTGTTTTTATATTAATTAAAATTTAGAGATAGGTAGCGAATTGCATGTTGGAAGAAAACATAACATTTATATATTTTTTAGTGATTATTATAGTAATATAAATTTATAGTACGTTCAAATTATTATTACATATATATGTTAAAATGTATATCTGTATTTTTCAATAAAATTTTCCAAAATTTTTGATTATTCTATTAATTTTTATTCTAAAAGTATTGAGAAATATTAAGAAGAATATTCGTATGGGGATCTAGGACATTTTGGCGTGGCCGTTTTGGCGTAAGCCGTTATGGCGTGAAGTGATTTTAGCGTAAACCCGTTTTGGCGAAAAAAATATTTTATTATAAAAAAATTGATTATATTAAATACAAAAATTACAAAAATCATTTTTAATAAAAATAA
>JAIUCT010000019.1:1897655-1915757 GCA_021307375.1 Tetraneura akinire | reverse complement strand
ATAATAATAATAATAATAATAATAATAATAATAATAATAATAATAATAATAATAATAATAATAATAATAATAATAATAATAATAATAATAATAATAATAATAATAATAATAATAATAATAATAATAATAATAATAATAATAATAATAATAATAATAATAATAATAATAATAATAATAATAATAATAATAATAATAATAATAATAATAATAATAAAAATAATAAAATTATCCGTCGGTCGATCGATTCGGATATGCGTTATTTTGCTGTATATATTCGCGTGTATGTATAAATAATATTATAATATACGTACGAAGGGCGGACCATTTTTTGTGTTTCGCCTTTTCGAAATTTATTGCACGTCGGTATTAAAAATAAGAACATTTATATTAGAGTTATATTTATTTATTTTCCGCTGCGTAAATCGAACGATTTCCTCGCGTGTCTTTTACCGCCGCGACGTTCGGCGTAATTTATAACGCGAGCGCAAAAAATAATATTACAAGTGATATTTGCATGAAAAATATTTTTATTTATTTATTTTTTAACCTCGTATAAATATTACATACACACAAAGCGCAATAGGCCATTAAGTTTTTATTGCATACGTGTTTGCTTTTTATTATTATTATTATTATTATTATTATTATTATTATTATTATTATTATTATTATTATATTACAAGAAGAAATTTGTAAATAATATAATGACGCCGGAAAAGTGTACGTATTATAATAATAATAATAACATGTACTCTTATGTGATATAATTTCAAGGGAGATAATACGACGTATATTACCGCTGTTTGTGTTCTGTAAAAATAAAAATTTGATACGATCTCGGTATTTCGATTACGCATAGAAGTGATATTATTTTCATCGGTCGCGGTCGAGTAGTTGGGGGGCAATAAAAATTTCCATCGTTCGGCGGTAGTTTAGTTGTAAAAAATAAAATGACACGAGAGAAAAAGAAGATAATAATTTCGGATATTTCCCCCTCGAGTCTTGCACGCAAAAAAAAAAAAAAAAAAAAAAACGAATACCGGTACCTAAATAATGAACGAAATATATGCGATTTCACCAAATGACAAAACTAAACAATGTTTATCAATGCGACGATCTATTTTTTATTATTTTTTTTTTTTTTTGGTTTTTATATATTTTTTAGTATATGACATTTTGCTGATAAATTGACGGCGCGATACATTTATTATATTTTATATTAAATATTATGCAGGAAAATTTAATGGGGAAAATCCGAAAAGGGCTTACATTTTAGTTATTTTTTATTTCTTAGTTATATTCGAATAAAACATAATGCTGTAAATTTTTGTAGTATAAAAACAAATTATCTTCTTATAACACTTTAAACGGTACACGATGAGAATAAAATCAATTGCACATGGCTGATTAAATTATTCGAACAGAACACATTTATCAAGAAAATAACGTTTTATTGGTCATGAAAATATAAAATACAATATGCATATTATTATTATATATATAGTAATAATATATACTACAACAACAATGTATAATATATTTTAACATATTTTAGGAGATTAAATATTGTATTCATTTATTTCAAAAATGTATTTTTATTATTAATACTTATATATTTTTTTTTTTTCAATGAAATTATTGATATTTATTTTATACTCTAAAATCACAATATCAATCTCTTTTTATTACATCAGAAACACAAATTACTTAAAAAATTCTCTAACTTTTTATCTAATAATTATTTAAAAAATAATTGAATATTATTGCGTATTTTTATTTATTTTTAATTAACTAAACGTTTAAATATATTTTATTATTTTATGCGGTTTGCATTGAAAATTTGAAGTTATAGGTACCTATAGTTAAATACACATAACAACGGTGACGATGGACGCGTTAAAAGTAAATGTTGATCCGGAATAATATCATTAAAAAAATTTAAAAATATACGTTGCAGGGATATTATGCATAATATATGATCTGTTCCAAGTATTAAATGTTATATACGTCCATTTATATGCAATATATCCAATATGATAATATTATAATATAAGAGTATACAATATGCATTTCAGAAAACCGATAAAACGGGGAGAACGTTTTCAGCTCAGAATGGTTCGCTAAAAGCCACGTTGGAATATACATTATCATTATCTGCAGTTGTCGTGATTTATATCGTAACGCGATGCGGTATCGTTTCGACCGGGTTCCGGGTCTAAAAATACTCGGTCTTAACACGGTTATCGTAAATATGTATATACAGCTAAAATTTATTTTATTTTATTTCTTTTATCGGCCAGTGAAACGTACGTTTTTCAAAGGTCACAAGGAACGCATCGGATGCTGTGATATTTTTTGAATCGGACCGAGGTATAAATGACGAGTGTCGCGACTGCAGCGGCGGCGGCGGCGGGGAAAATAACGTATAGGAAGAAGACCCGTTGCCGTTATATTTGACGCCGTTTATCGCAGTTCCGGGTCATTTCCGTACCGGAAACTAAAGAGTTTTCGTTTTGGAAATAACGCGTATACGCGGTTCACCTAGCGCGTACACGTTATATAATATGCAAAAGTTTTGCTATACGATAAATCGAACCGATACGTCGTACATATAATAATAATAATATTACGCGTATTGTGTGTTTGGACTAGGGTAAAATTTATTGTCCAGAAAACAAAAAAAAAAAACAAAAAATGAACACTACGTATAATATAGGAACAATGTTTATAAGAAAATATATATTATTGTATACGTGGAAAAAGGAACCTTTTAAGAGAAATCGAGTGAAATATTATTATGAAAATATATACGTATATATAATATATAATAATATTATATTATGCCGAAAAAAGAAACACCGCGCACAAGGGTCGGAGGCGAAAGATGATTTTAAGAAAAAGGTCTTTTGTAGAGCTTTTAGCCGAGGCGGCTTTTCGCTTGTTTATATTATATTGTATATGCGTGCGTACGCGTGCACTTCTCGTTATTCGTTTACGTCTCGTGTCAGCCGCGCGGCGCAGATTCGATGATGTCCCATGAATATTTTATATCGCATATAATACACGAGTTATATATAAGTAAATACGCTAGCACGAGCCTGATAATAAATAATAATAACAAGGAAATCGAGACGCGGTTTTCTTCGCTATTTTTTTTTTTTTTTTTTTTTTTTTTTTTTATCATTTTTTCTCCCCCTTCTCACCCGTCGTAAACTGAAAATTTCATGACTCGGCATTCAAACGACTCTAAATCGGCTGTGTGTTGTTTCTTCTCTACTCCTACGCCCTACACTCTTCATCGTTTTCGTAGACATTTTTACCCCGACGCACAATATAATAATATTATACATTTATATTATATACGTTTGTGTTATATTACGGAAGAAATATAAATTGGACCCGCTGTGGAGACGGACGGGCTGCTGTCATCGAGCGAAGATATAATAATAATGTAATATTATTAGGTATTATAACATATGAGTATAGAACAAACGAATTTATGCGCCTTCGAATATCGCGAATTTACTCACATCGCTCGATTTACATAATATTATATTATATATTATTATTATTATTATTATTATTCCGCGAGAAGTCACGCGTGTCATTCATGCGTTACGTCGGCAGGGTAGAAAAGTATATGTTCTAAAACCGCATACTTATGATGGGGATTTACATAGGAAGCAAACGCCTTGGTAATTTTTTTTTTTTCATTAAAATCACGTTATCAATTTGATATCATGTATATATTATTATTATAAATTGTTTATTAATTAATCATGAAGGCTAGACATAAGGAGATCAAAATCTTTGCACAATAATTGCCCGACAAAAAGTTCACGGTTTTTCTGCCACCAATAGCAGGTCGTTCGATAAGGGGGATACTAGAGCTCTGCACGGTCCGGTATTTTCGGTCTTTTCATTTCGTAGTTAACAGTGGTCCGGTCTATTTTGGTACGATTTTTAAACATAATAGTCTTTTTTTTTTTTGCAGCCTGTTAGAAAATATTTAGTATGGTCCGGTCCGGACCAGACCGGATTTAATGAGGTCCGATGAAAATTTTTAAATTTAATATTGGTTTCGTTTGGCTTGGGTTATAATTACGTATAGTTAAGCCAGGACCGGAATACGAGTACATCAAATTTCTATTATACCTTCATTTAAATTTATCCGTTTTATACTTTTATATAATATTAAAATTAAACATTAATTGTTAATTTGTTGGTGCGAACCCGTTTGGCAGATGTGAAAAACCCATAATCACACATATTGGCATCGACATATTGTGTGTCCAGGAAATGAAAATATACTTGACATACACGTGCCATTGTGAATAATAAATTTACTATATTTAGTCTTCTGCGATTAGAAAAATAAGCAATAATAGGTACTAATATATTTAATCAATAAAACAACAAATTATAATAATTCATAAATATATTCTGATGTAATAGACTTAAATTTAAGGTTTTAAGGATTAAAATTTTCTGGATTTTATTGAAGCATATTTACATATTGTTGAATGTCTTTCTGAAATAGTAGAAAAATAATTTTACTGTAGTGTACTTATATATTACTTAACATCATATCAAAATATTATAAAAAACCAGTCTTTTTTTTTTTTTATAGCTGTTTAAAAATGATATTTTTAGTTTAAACTAAAATCATAGAATTCATACAAATATTCTACTTATTATTTTTCAAAACCTTAAAAATAAAAATTAATAGAAAAGCTAAAAAATTTGGAAATTTTTTTAAAATTTTATCGAAGTACATACACTAATATGTCTTAATATATTTTCAAAATATTAGGAAAATCTCATGAATCGATTTTTCTTTATTGGTGTTCAAAGTTGATATATCAGTAAAATCTATATTTAAAGTAATTTAGGTATAGTAGTTATAGGTATTCATATAGATTTTTCTTATTATATTACGATATTTGACAATCATGTTAAATAAAATAAACAAACATTATTTAAAAATTTAATTGAAGCTTAAATACATTTACTTAACTCGGTTCCAATTAATTGTTCTTCTTCTTCTTCAAATGGCATTTCTACTCTCTAAGAGTTTAGCCGCCATTACTACACTTCGCCACCTGTCTCTATCCTGTGCTACCTCTCTCCAATTCTCAACTCCAAGTATTTTTAAATCTTCTTCTACCACGTCTATCCATCTTTTTCTAGGTCTACCTCTATTCCAATGCCACTCTAACTGCTTCGTTCTTTCGTCTTCTCATTCTCTTTCTCATCGAAAAAAAATTATAAAAAATTATATGTTTATGAAAAATATAGTGTTATGCACACCAAATATTTTGTAAAAAAAAAAAATTGAAAAACTTCAAAATTGACTGAGAAAATGAGCGTAGTATGTTATTTGGATCACCCAGTATAGTATTAATTCAAGCTGAGATTATTAAAGTTGATAAGGCGTATACCTATAATAATTATTGTAAAAGAAGAAAATATTTTTTTTTACTTAAAATGATAATGTAATTTTTTTGAAATATTTAATTAATTATTCTTATTTAAATAATTGCATCCATACTTATGATGATACTTAAATATTAAATGTTTATACAATTGTTTGCGTATGCATATACCCATAATAATTTGAAAAAACATTGAAGTATAAAAACCAAATGATAAAATATAGTAGCAGTATATAGAATAATTATTTCTAACAGTTTAGTCGATTTTTATGTTTAAATTTTAATAAAATCTTAAAAGATGTGGTCAGTTAAACTATTATTATTTTTCTTTGTGTGTTTTAAGTCAGCGGACATTTCAACAACAGAAAACAATATAATTCCCGAATTGGAGGAATTAAATTTAGAACATATAGGTATGACGAAAAATGAAAATTATATATCATGCACAATGAACAAAATAGGAGAAAACTATAAGATATATTATGGAGATACAAAGAATCTTGATGTTGATGGTGATGGTAATAATAAGTGTTCGATATCGATCGATGTTTCCGCTATAGCCTGTGGGTTTTTTGAATTATGATTGATATTATTATTATAGTAATTACATATTTGATTGTAGAAATTATTAAGTTTAGTATGTGTTCGTCGTTCAACGACGAACTACTCGCGTCGCGACATTATTATGTCAATTAATAAAGAAAAATGATTTAATTAATACAATTTTATTTGTTTTAATTGTTTCGAATATTTAGTAAACCTATACAGTCCACAATACCGTACATTTTGGTCTTATTCGAACCGGATATAAATGCATTCGTGATGCATTCCACGTATTAGTATTTCGTTTTTATACTCGTATTCCGTAACTATAAAGTGCGATATCGTTATATGGATAATGTGTTCATTTGCGTAATTTAGTAATGATTAATTAATATATTTTTTTTTTAAATCAGTGCAAAATAAACCTAAAATTTTAGTGCGTTTTAATATTGGCATTGTTTCGTCGTATGTCGTATTCTTATATTTATAAAATAGTTACGTACAATATAGGTACGGATTTTCCGTATTCGTCAAAGTTGCGCGAGACTGGCGCCGGTCGTTTCTGCCGCCGTCACGAAAGTGCTTATCTTCGATTCGTGGCCTCGTGGGCAACGAGCAATAATATTAGTGTCGCGTATCGTTCTGTGATCGTATTGTCGTTAATGATATCGTAATATCATATCAATAATTAATATATGATTATAATTTGTTATTGTTTACAATATTTACAAATACCGTATTGAATCATATTATTATTATTGATCGAAAGAAAAATAATAACGTAATATTTTTATTTATTTTTCGCGTTACACGTGATATAAAATATTATTTAATCGTCGTTTTGTGTTTTACGAGTATAATAATTCAAGTAATTTATCGTGCGCGAAACTGTTAATTTATTTCCGAGCTCAGTGTTCTTCGACTCATCGGAAATCTCGTAATCAAAATTCTGTATAGCATCGTGAATTCGTGATTACTACGTTGTCAGGCACTCGCTGCAGTGGTACGCCAGAAAAAAGGTTAGATTTTATTATTTTAGTCCTATTATTTTATTTATCCATTACCTCGTTTCCATTATTAGGACAAGCTTTTGCATACCTATTGCATTAATGATCGTTTGTAAATAGATAAAAATTAAAAATTGTATAATTATAATATACCTAAATAAAAAAACGGGAATTAATTAAATTTACGCGTTAGCTTATTTTATATAATTATAATGGCCGAATTAACTTCTCTCACGTCTCGAAGAGGCTTACTTAAGGGTCAACTTACTCGTTTTAATAGTCACGTTAGAAATGCGGCTAGCGCTACAGAAATAGATGTAAATCAATTAATTCTGCGAATGGAAAAAATACAAGAATTGTGGCAAGATTTTGACGCAGTACAAACGAGTATCGAAGAGATAGCAAATAATGAAGATAATGAAAAATATAGAACAGACTTCGAAGATTTATATTTCAAAGGTGTCGCGGAATGTAAAAGTTTAATAGAAACAAAAAATCCTAATTCGAATATCAAGAATGTGACGCGTGAAATTTATACAAATGAAATAGAAAATGAATGGACATCAGATTTTACACAAAAGAGTAACAAGAATATAAATATGCATACTTTTCCAGCTATTAAATTAGCTCCGTTAGAAATACCAAGTTTTGGAGGTGCATATTCCGATTGGACAACATTTCACGACATATTTTGCGCGTTAGTCCATTCAAATTCAACGCTCACAGATATACAAAAATTCTTTTATTTACGGTCGTCGTTGTCCGGCGAAGCGGCGAATACTATTAAATTTTTGGACACTACATCGGAAAATTATAAAATAGCATGGGAATCATTATCATCACGATATAGTAATAAAAAACTTGCAATACAATTACATACGAGAAAATTGTTTGAGTTGCCATGTTTAAGTAACGAATCGTCTACAAATTTACGTAAACTTGTCGACGCAGTGAATGGTCATATAAAAGCGCTTAAATCGTTAGGTCAAACGCCTATGCAGTGGGGCTCACTACTTCTGCATCTAATTTCTATTAAGTTGGATGGGAGTACATTGAGAGAATGGGAAATAGTGTCACCGAGGACAGAAATAGCGACCGTAGAAAAACTGCTCGAATACTTAGAGAATCGCTGTCAAATATTAGAAGCGATAGAATCGTCAAAAAATTCAAGTAATCAAATTACAAGAAATAATTCTAAATTTAAATGGTCCAAGGATAAGTCTTCTGCATTTATTACGACAGCCGGCATAAAATGCTACAATTGCAATGGACCACACACAATATATAAATGCACACCGTTCCTAGCATTAGCAATAACCGATCGAATCAAAAGGATAACCGATTTAAATTTGTGCAAAATATGCTTAAGGTCCCATATGGGCGCGAAATGCATTGCTAGTCGTTGTGCAAAATGCAAAAAAAACCATAATAGTTTGTTGCATATTTCTACCTCATTATCGAGCACGGTGGGCGGTACCCCAAATAAAGAAATGTCTTCTTTACCGATGTCTTCTCAGAGTGGATTAACGAAGTTACCTGAAGAAAATGTAACCACCTCAATTAATGCACATTCAGCGCGAGGAAATTCTGAGAGACAAATTCTATTATCAACAGCCGTGGTATTAATATACAATAGTGTAGGCGAGTCAACAACATGCCGAGTTTTATTAGACTCTGGCTCTCAAAGCAATTTCATAACCGAATCTATGGCTCAGCACTTAAAACTGAGAAGAAAGCGAGTATCCTGCACTATAGTGGGCATAAATGAATCAAGTCATAATTCCTCGTATATGGTAACCGCTGAAGTAAAATCTCGCACAAATGAATACAAGTTTAGCACAGATTTTTATGTTCTTCCACGTTTGACTGGTAACATACCTTTAGTAAAGGTAGACATGTCGAAGTTACTAGTACCAAAGAAATATGAGTTGGCGGATCCTTCGTTCAACGTACCAAATAAAATTGATGCTATTTTGGGAGCGGAGATCTTTTTTGATCTAATATGTGCAAAACAATTTAAGCCACATGGATCTGGCTTAATATTGCAAGAAACGAGCTTCGGTTGGGTCGTAGCTGGATCCACGCGTAAAATAGAAGATGCATCGATAAAATCAAGTGTTGCGTTATGTGCTTCCATGTCATTTGACGTATCAAAGCTAGAAGAGCAAGTTTCAAAATTCTGGCAATGCGAAGAAATCGGTAACCGAATAACGTATACGTGGGAAGAGAAAGAATGCCAAAGGTATTTCGAAAATACCGTCCGAAGGGATGAAAATGGCAAATTTATTGTCAAATTACCATTTCGAAACGAAATACCAAATTTAGGTAATTCAGAAAAGTCAGCGTTAAGACGCTTCCACAGCATGGAAAGGAGATTCGAATCTAGTTCGCGTTTAAAGAAAGAATATATTAAGTTTCTTAAGGATTATGAAGAGCTAGGTCATATGACACGTTTAGATGATAATGCTGAACATGTAAAGGAAAATTATTTTTTACCTCATCATGCGGTATGGAAAGAAGATAGTGTAACTACAAAGCTAAGGGTGGTTTTTGACGCGTCGTGTCGCACTACTACCGGAGTGAGTCTAAATGATATACTCCTAAAGGGTCCATGTATTCAAGAAGAACTTATAAATTTGTTAACACGCTTTCGAACTCATAACTACGCTATGACGGCCGACATATCAAAAATGTATAGACGTATATGGGTCGATCCCTCTCATAGAGACTTCCAGCTAATATTCTGGAGAACCGATGCGGACAAACCAATGAGCACATTTCGTTTAAATACAGTGACCTACGGAACCGTTCCGGCTTCATTCCTGGCGACTGGTTGTTTACATCGTTTGGCTGATGAAGAAAGTAATCAATATCCTGCTGCTTGCAACGCCATTAAACAAGACTTCTATATGGATGATTACCTAGGCGGTTCAGACACTTTTAATGAAGCATTGCAGCTACGCAACGATATAATTAAAGTTTTGAAAGGAGGTGGATTTGAACTAAGAAAATGGGCTGCAAATCAATCAGACTTATTAATTGGTCTGCATAATGAGAATGATGATCCTACATTAATTTTAGATCTTTCTGAAAACGCAACGAAAATATTAGGTTTGCATTGGGATCCAATAGGTGATGTATTCAAATATAAGGTACAGCTGAGTAATAGTGAAAGTTCCATCACTAAGCGCAAGATTCTATCAGAAATTGCAACGATATTCGACCCTCTGGGTCTCATAGGACCAGTGGTAATAAAGGCTAAGATAAAGATGCAGCGTTTGTGGTCCATGGGCATGGGTTGGGATGAGTCGTTGCCTGAAGAGACAGCGAATGATTGGAGAACATTCCGAGATAAGTTATTGTTATTAAATGACTTGTCTATACCTAGATGTATAAAAATACAAGGTCAAATCGTTAATATCCAGGTACATGGATTTTCCGACGCCTCGATAGAATCCTTTGGTGCTTGCCTCTATCTATTGACTACAGATAATCTCGGAGAGCGAAAATCACAATTAATATGTGCAAAGTCCCGTGTAGCTCCGCTGAAGTCCATAACATTACCACGATTGGAATTATGCGGAGCGGTTCTTTTAGCTCGCTTGGCAAATAAAATTATTACTAAATTACAATTAAATATTACCAATCGCATTTTTTGGACTGATTCTTCTGTGGTGCTATCATGGATTTCCTCTCCTTCAGCACAATGGAAGACATTCGTATCGCACAGAGTAGGTGAAATACAAGAACTTACTTCTGATAAGGAATGGCGTCACGTGCCAACCAAAGAAAATCCCGCCGACATTATTTCACGCGGTAGAGAGCCGGGTCAGATGCTTAATGACAAACTTTGGTGGGAAGGACCATCGTGGTTGAAGCTCGATTCTTCATTTTGGCCAGTTTTTTCAAAGGTATCATCACAAGAAGTTGCGGACGAACGTCGTACCATTAGTTTAGTGTCTACTAACAATCAAGATATTTCAATATTCCACCGATATTCAAAGTTCAATCGTCTTATTCGAATAGTTTCATGGTGTCTCCGATTTATTTATAACTCGTCTCATAAAGAAGGTAAGAAAACTGGGCCGTGTCAACCAGAAGAAAGTACGTATGCTACCTGCTGCATAATTCGTGCAGTACAAGCAGATTTTTGGCCTCGTGAAATCGTGGAATTGAAGGCGACAGGTACAGTGTCGTCAAAGAGTAATATTTTTCGACTTTCGCCATACCTGGACGACATTGGTATTATCAGAGTAGGCGGCCGTTTGAAAAATGCCGAGTATTTGGATTGTTCTCAAAGGAACCCTATGCTTCTTCCACCAAAGAGTTACGTTACCAAACTAATTTTTCGAGATGCACATGAGCTTTCGCTGCACGGTGGTCCTCAAATGATGTTATATCATGTTCGCCAACGATTTTGGCCTATTCACGGTCGTAATATGGCTCGCAAGGTTGCATTCGAATGCGTTACGTGCTTTCGCTTAAAACCGATAATTTGTCAGCCTATAATGGGTAATTTGCCAAAGCAAAGGATTGAACCGAGTCGACCGTTTGCCGTAAGCGGCGTTGATTATGCAGGGCCGATGATGATAAAAAACAGTTTACGTCGCAACGCTACTCTTTCTAAGGGATATATATGTTTATTTGTTTGCTTTGCTACTAAAGCGGTTCATGTTGAATTGGTAGGAGATCTAACGACAGCGTCCTTCATAAGTGCGTTAAGAAGATTTTGTGATCGACGAGGAAAATGTACAGATATCTATTCAGATAACGCAAAAAATTTTGTGGGAGCAAATCGACAGTTGATGGAATTAAGTCAATTAATGCAAACAGAAAGCCATCAAACCGCTGTACAAAATGCGTTAACTGAATCGGGTATACGCTGGCATTTTATCCCTCCGAGATCTCCACATTTTGGGGGTCTCTGGGAAGCCGCCATTAAATCAATGAAACATCATTTATTGCGTGCATTAGGCAATTCTCATTTTACATATGAGGAATTGAACACTATTTTAATTAGGGTAGAAGCTTGTCTGAACTCCCGTACTTTAACCCCTCTTTCCACCAATCCTTCTGACCTGGCACCCTTGACGCCCGGCCATTTTCTCGTGGGCGAGGCTTTGTCCGCATTGCCGGAGCCAGATGTAACAACCACACCTATGAATAGGTTAAATAGGTGGAGAAGAGTTCTGCAGGTTTCCCAGCAAATATGGAAAAGATGGAAGATAGAGTACTTATCTCAACTTCAGGAAAGAAGTCGTTGGGCCAATTCTAAGGGTCCTAAATTCAGCGTGGGTTCAATAGTACTTATTAAAGACGACAATTCACCTCCCTTAAGATGGAAATTAGGACGTATTTCATCATTATATACAGATAATGATGGTGTATCCCGTGTGGCCACGCTGCAGACTTCCCAAGGTCAATATCGTCGAGCCGTTCGGTATTTATGTCCATTACCTTTTGAGGGAAATGATAATTACAATGATTCCTAATCCTAGTCTTTAACAGTTAGTTCCTAATGTAATTGTGTATTTTTATTTTCTATTTTTGTACGATGTTTGAATATCCGATTAATTATTATATTCCTCATTCCCTGTTATATGCGTTGTACTTAAAAAAATGTGTTTTATTATTTCCTTATTTCATTTATATTACTTAATAATTATATTTATTTAAATTTTATTATTTATACCTATATGTTTATAAAAATATGTATTGGATTATTATAATATTTGTTATAACAATAATAACTGTATAAATTCTATTTCTATTTTGCTAAAATATGTTTATGTAAATTCTATATTATTTATCTGTAATTATATTAATACTATGTTAAACAATTGTTTAAGGCGGGCGGTATGTTCGATATCGATCGATGTTTCCGCTATAGCCTGTGGGTTTTTTGAATTATGATTGATATTATTATTATAGTAATTACATATTTGATTGTAGAAATTATTAAGTTTAGTATGTGTTCGTCGTTCAACGACGAACTACTCGCGTCGCGACATTATTATGTCAATTAATAAAGAAAAATGATTTAATTAATACAATTTTATTTGTTTTAATTGTTTCGAATATTTAGTAAACCTATACAGTCCACAATACCGTACAATAAGTATAGTTATTATTATTTGATGAGTTGCATATTCGCTCAATTCATACACAGGAAAATTAATATATCCAATATAAAAAATCAGAAACTCGTTTTACATGATGTTTATAATTATATTATTAAAATTATAAATAAATTCTTGGAATTTTTGGAAAAAAATTTGTATCCTCCGGTTGACATAGATTTTATAAAATCTTTATTTTCATTATTTTTTAAAATTAATAATTTATTAAAAACATATATAAATAAAACACCAACTCCTAGTGATATCATAGATATGTTAATTGTCACAATAAATGATGTACAAAAATTCATGGCATTTAAATGTCAAATACCGAGTAGTTTCAATTTACACATTAATGAATATTTCTATTCTGAATATAATTATGGTAGAGAAATATCTCATACAGTATCCTATATAGAAGAAAATATATTAAAAGAAAATTATTGTGAAGATTGTAATCTAGAATTGCATACGCTGTTATATGTAGATGAATTAAGGGATTTGTTTAATCTATTTGAATGTGTAAAATTGGAATTTATGGATCATCATCATCATAAAACAATTAATTTAGTACATATACATACTATGGTAGCCGACTTTGCAGACGACATTGATATTATGTTTTGGTATATGAAACTTGTATATAGGACAATTATAATATTAATAATCGAAGAAACAAAGAAAAGTTTAAAAGATAAAGAATATAACAATCTGAAGAAAATGTTTATAAATATAAATTTTATGTTTTCAGATTTAATAAATCTACCAGAGGAATTAATTGATTTTTTTACATTATTAAAATCAGATAATACAATAGAAATTGAAAATCAAGAAATATTAATGTTTGAAACATTTCAAAATATTTTTTCTAAAAATGATGAACTTGAACAAGCCCTTAATTTTCCTAAGATTGTTAATATTATCATAGTTTCTAGTCATTTCAGAGGTACACCAGAAAGCATTTTTAAAATAATCAAAAATAATGAAAATGTTATGAAATGTTTTATTAAATATTTTGTGTTTTTACATTACTACTATAGAAAATGTACTCCAAGAATGAATAATGAAAAAAATGTACAGAACTTTTTTAATGAGAAATTTCGTAATGAAAGGAATAATGTGATATCAACAAGAAATGAAAATAAATGTGAAAGTGTACGTGGCATGAGTGTATCATTGCGTGACATAATCAAAAACACCGATGATATTATACGTCATGATAACATCGCGTCTATATTTGAAAAAAACCTTATTATAATTACGCATACATTAAAAGAATTTTATGAAGAACAGGAATCCAGTTATAAAAATTTCAATTATAGTGTATTAATCATAGAATATATGAGTAGTATTATTAAAACCTTATTCCAACCTAATAGTTATAGATGCGATGAAATAAAACGGTTAGCTTTAGTTATTATAAACGAGTTGAATATGATTGGAATAAAATACTGCACCTATAATACGAATACTGAGAAAATTCAATCTATAAAATTTTCTATTCGTAATGTTCAACTAGAAGATTATACTGAAAATCTATTGGAATTTTTACAAGAACCAATACTTAATAATTTATATAATGAATATAAGAAAAATAAAGAGCAATTTAATAAATACATAGATGTAATTGAATTAACTTGGAATAGCAAATACAAAACTATAGGAGATATATTTTCAAGTATAGATATGATGACTAATCATATTATTCGTAATCCAAAAATGTTGTTTGCATACTTTGATGTATATTTTTCATTTGTAATGTCGGTGATTTATTATGAAACATTAAAAAATGAATATATACCATTATTAAAAGATAATAACTTAAATTTATACATTTATTTATCAGATTACACGGTTGAAATAAAAAAAGTATTTCCGTCAAAATATCACTACATTTTTGATATTATCGATTGTAAACAATTGTTTGAAAAACAACTTAATGAAAATAACATAATCAACGAGGAGTGGGAAGAGTTGTTAGAAAAACAATTTAAAAAACTTGGAGTCCCCATTAAATTCGATAAACTAGGATCAGAAAAAAATAATCATTCAGTAGTAAAAAAAAATGAATACCATTCACTAGAACAAGTATACGAGGTTAAAATGAAGTATAAAAGATTAATTGAAGATCTATTATTATCCGTAAAAGAGGTTTACATAATTTTTGAAAAATATGAAATACCTAATTATGAAACTATCTTTTGGGTAAATTAAATATTTTTATTATAATAATAGATATTTAAACACAAATTTTATGCATTGCTTGGTATAATAACATTAGAAATATAGAATTATATTTTATTCATTATACCATGCACCACATTCTAAACATAAAAAAAATTTACTATAATTTTAATTATCTATTTCAATTAAATGTTATATCTCATAACATAACATAACATAAGTATAAGAATATTATCTTAATATATAAAATATAAAAAGTTTATATTAATTAACCCTAATTTGGAACTAATTAATTATAACTTTTATGATTTCTCATAGAATTTTAATAAAAAAAATGAAAAATAGCCTAGTTTTTTTTTATTTATAGTTAATAAATCCAGGAAACTTTATTTACTCATTAAATTTGTATGTACTGGGAAATTTCGTATATAAAAAATTCTAAGTGTTTTTTTTCGAAAAAAAAATGTGCGCAGGGGTCCCCCTATATAATGGGTTTTTAATTTTTAGGTGAGAACAAAAAAAAATTCTACCTAGAAAATTTATATAGGAGGACATAGAAAAAAATGAATTTTTTATATATTATATTGAATGTACTGGGAAATTTCGTATATAAAAAATTCAAAGTGTTTTTTTTCGAAAAAATATTTGCGCAGGGGTCTCCCTATAAGTTGCAAATTTGAGTTTTATATTAAAACAAAATAAAAATCTTATAAAGTATTATTCATTTTGTTAGAAAAAAACTATATTCTTTGTTATAATTTACCATTAATTAAACATTATACGATTTTTTATATAAGGAATTTCATATAAATGCACATAAAGTAAATCCAACCGTGGAAAATATTAAAAAAAACCTACAAAAAATATTTAACATAAATTTGCTGAGCATGCACCGTTATATTTTATTGGCGGTTGTGAAATTAACATTGGAGTTAAACACTGTAAAGAAATTGAAAGATTTAACTCTTAATATCATTGACAATTTATTCTTATATCTACACCCTTTTCCCTCTATATGTATCCTATAACACGTTTTTACATATTCGTGTTTCGAATATGTATGGGATATGTACGTTCTGCCGTCATACCATACGTTCGTGTATGTAATATGACTGAAATTGCATTTATGTACTTTGGACAAATCGGTCTTTGCCCCGAAAGTTCCATAACTATTGTCATATCTTCTGTCGATATGACAAAACGTAGGGGACCAGTCATTATCAACTCATGTGTTGTATAAGACCTCACACGCATACGTCCTTATATATATATTTGCATGTAATTACTTGAACCATTGATACTGTCTATTATGCTTCTTTATTAACAACATGGGAAATGTTGGCGAACACCCTTTTAAAGTTTTTAGTAATAGAATCTTCGGCGTGCGCCCGGTAAGGTTGTTTTTTTTTTATGTTTAGGTAATAAATCCCCAAAATTTTTTACTTTATAAAGTTTCATTGCCTAGGGGAGAGCGGGGCAAGCTGATGTGTGGGGCAAGTTGATTTATTTGACTTTTAAAATACATAAGGATAACTATCGATAATTTTAAAAATATTTAGAAATAAATCGATGTATCCAGCAACAGGGCAAGATTACAGAATTATCAATTTTATTCAAATTTTTTTTAACTTCTAAAATATTAAACATTAAGAAACCAAAAAATTATCAATTATTCTAAGTATACTATAAAATGTTTTAAAAATTTTTTTTCGCCTATTAGTTATAGTAGGGTAATTGTTGAAACCTTAAGATAGTCAACTTGCCCCACTCTCCCTACTTAAATAATATATGCCAAAGAATTAAATATTTTTATGTATACTTGTATATTTATAAATTTGACATTTCTAACGATTAAATATCGAGTCCACGGTCTTGTGCATGGGTAGGTAATGATTTTCTTTATTTCGTTTATTTAAATGTAAACGGGAATGTAGACCTATATTTAATATAAATTTATAAATATCACAAAAACAAGATGATAATATTATAAATATGTTTAATGTTTTTGAATTCTCAAAATTTCTTTCGGCTATACTAGGCAGAAATTTTCTGCCAGGCAAATAAAAATATAACCATCCCAAAATAATTTTAGTCCATATGCTTACGGTTGCTACTATGTTCATTTACAATGATAATTTGGTATTATGAGACAATAGACAATTTTTTTTTTTTAATTTTTTTGAAATTGAAAATTTGTATAATTATCATTAATATTATTTATATACGAGTATAAAGAAATAGTTAATACTCCTATATTAAAAAAAAAAACATTAATTTTGGTGTAACTATAACCTCTGCTAATGTCTACTGGTATGTATATTAATTATATAGGTATTTTGTACTCTAATTAATAAATAAACTTAATAACTTCTCTTATATAGGTTTATTAGAAAAGTAATTTTTTTTTTTTTTTTGTGTGTGGATTATAAGGTATCATTAAGAAGAAAATCACGTTTAAACAGTGTACTTTTTCTGTTCCACCTTTTTATTATTTATTGTCCAAATTGATAGACATACTTGAGTTTTTATCAACTTAAAAATGTATAGTGAATAATAATAACAACATTGATACATTTAGTTAAATAGAATAACACTATTTGTAAAAAATTTGAATGAAAATTAAAAGTTTGATAAACTAAATTACTTAAACTACTAATAAGGCCACACCATCGCCGTAAATAGACATATACATATTATGTTATTAGAAATATAAAATATGTAGAGTAAAAGCACTTAAAAAGACCGAAAAAATATATACCTTTATTATTATTTTTTTTTTTTCATTATTATTTTTTTTTTTGTATTTTTTTTTTT
>JAIUCT010000019.1:1863513-1882655 GCA_021307375.1 Tetraneura akinire | reverse complement strand
TTTTTTTTTTTTTTATATTTATTATTAAAATTTGAATATCGAAGACCGTACCAGGACATCGACGCTAGCGGCGGCATTCGACGAAGATAATAACGAAGACAGCGAAAGCATTCGACTAGAGCCATGCCGACGATGGTGTCGGTATCCGAATAGGTACTTAAATTACGTGAGTTACGGCTCACCAACGACGGGTGACTTTCGTCTTAAGCATTAACCACCACCGGACCACTTCCGCCTGCAATACCATCCGACAACGGTGGCATCCGACGGAGACAGTAACGAAGACAGCAACAACTTTCGACTAGAGCCATGCCGACGATGGTGTCGGTAATCCGAACAAGTACGTTCCGTGATACATTACGTGAGTTACGTCGCTCACCAACGGCGGGTGACTTTCGTCTTCAGCATTAACCACCACCGGGACCACCTTTGCCTGCAACACCATCCGATAACGGCGACATACAACTACGATATCAATCGATACGCATCTTTTATATTTTTTTTTTTTTTTTTTTTTTTATATTTTTTTTATTTTGACTACATATTTATTTTAGTCGACCATCCCGTCCTACCTTTTCCTTGTCTAATTAAGCGAGTCAGCCTTTCTAACGGCTAATTGCATAAGTCTACCGGTGCCCTCTCTCATCTGGTCACTTTCTCACACTGCACCAATCCCACGTCATTGGCCACATGTATATTTTATTAAATACTATAAGAATAAAGGAAAACGTATAATAACTTAAAACATATGATGTCTTCATTTATAGGCGATGGCTAACCCTTTACCTACACAATATTGACCGTATCACATGATGCATCTTATATACATTTTATTATTTAATGCACAATAATATCATTGAATAATGTGTTATGTATAAAAAAAAAATAATAATAATACCAACATGAAGTACTATTATTCTACGTCTACCATAATATTTTTATTTATTAGGTATTATTAAAAATATTGCGTTTGTGTTTCATATTCCCGGAGAACTATACTATAATTTACATTATTTATATATTTTTTTTGTTGTGAATTTTTATTTTGATTATCTATATATTGTTTCATAAATAAGTTCTGAATCTGATGATTTTACTAAAAAAACGTGTATTTAAAGGTGGTGCACAAAAAGTACTAAAATTATCATAATACAGAAAAAGTAACAGATATCATTAAAGTCACCAAGTAGGTTCATAATATTTCATATTTTTTGTCATAAATAATATATGGCGCGTACTATGTATTTGTTATGTGAACTTTTATATATAATAGGTAATAATCCGAATATGCGTGTAGTTTAATATCAAAGTTTCAATAATTTTATTTAATGTATCATATAATATATCACACTACCAGTAGACACAACAGGAAAAATAACAATTTTGTGTTTTGTCTTTTGTTATATAGAAACTTGTAATTTATCCCCTTATTTTTTAATAGTTTTTTTAATATCTTTCTTTTAATTATAAGAAATGTATAATTTATATGTAAAATGTGTATTTTAATATGAAAGTTTCAATAATTTTATTTAATGTATCAAATAATATATCACACTATACCAGTAGACACAACAGGACCATAACTCGATAAATAACAATTTTGTGTTTTGTTATATAGGAACTTGTAATTTATCCCCTTATTTTTTAATAGTTTTTTTAACATCATTCTCTTAAATATAAGAAATTTATTATGTATACAGTACATTATACATCTACATCTACATTGCGATGCTCTTACTTGGGCTTTACATGGATATTTTATGACAACGACTAAATTAGTTAAAATCGATTCATTAACTGGTAAAAAACTAAAATGGTGACAACAAAATTACATATAATATACTCGTATATATAATTACTACTTATGTATTCATTTTTTTCTGCACATTTTTTCATTAATTAAATAAACATCAAATCTTTGGTCCCAGGTAGAAAGGGCTTAAGTCATTTTTTGACAAAAATTTTTGTTTTTCACTATAATTATTGTGTATTTTTCGCTTGATTTTTTGATCCAGGTAGCATAAGTCAGAAATTAATATTTTTCATATTATAAAGAAAATAAAAAGGGCATACCTATCTCAACATTACACACTTTTTTTTTGGTTAAAAGGGCATATGAGGTGTATGATGACTTGTCTTTTTTATCATTTTATTAGTTAGGTAGGTATAAATGGCTTAAGATGACTTACGACTTTTGTTACCTATATCATATTATAATGGCTTAAGTCAAGAAACAGTATTTATATTCATTATCATAATAAATTAAAATATTATAATATAGACATAGGTATAGACATATATTATAATATAGTACTAGCTATATAATATCATTTTTATTATTTACGTAAACAAGTTTGACACGTGTACTTAATATTAGATAAAAATAAAAATAAGTAGTTATTTATATTAATCATAATAATATAATGTTGTTATTTTAATCAATTTATCATTATTATTATTTGTTCATTCCAAAAACTTCATTGACTTTAGTAGTTAAATCAATAGTCACATTGTTTTCATGGTTTCACTTTCAATTTTTGATATATTATTTAATTATTATACGTAAGTTCAAATAAAGACCAATATATTATTTAAGTTATTATAATAAAATTCAAAAATGAAAAAACGTGCATTACGAATAATTGAAATGACTAAAAAGAAACTAACTTTATCAAATGATATTGGTAAGTAGAATATTATATTAAATATGAATACGATTTTATTACATTCCTTACGTACTGTAACAAATTATATAATAATAAATAAAACAAATGATTAACAGATGAATATGATATAGACAATAATTTTGATCTCGATCAAGATTATATACCAGAATCATCAGATAATGAATCTGATTTATCAGGTCACAGAGAAGAAATTCAAACACTAATGAACGAATCATTTATTCAAGATATAATAAATGATAACTCGAATAATATTATGAAGGTACTTAATACTTAAATTAATTAATATTTTAATTTCAAATTTATAACCTAATGTTTAAATATCATTAAGCAATAAACAATAATAAATTATATTTATGTACTATAATAATATAATAAGTAATTGATAAAAATTATTTTATAATATATATGTAGGTATTTTATTATTACATTATAGATATTGAACAAAATGAATTTGAAGTTCCAGCTGGCGGAAATTTAACTGTTTTAAATAATTTAGGTTAGTATTAAATTTAATGCATACCTAATTTAAAAGTTTTATTATTTTTTTTAAAAGTTAAAAATTGTAACTAAGTACTATAAAAAATTAATATTTTTTTAATGTCAATTTCATAAAATTTACAAATCTGTAGTATTTACTATAATCCAATTATATCAATATTTATTGATTTATAATAATTTTTTGAAGTAAAATAATTTTTTTCTGAGTATCTATTACATTATATTAAACAAAATAATTTGACATTTTAAACTGTTTACTGCTTTAATTTAATTGTAATAATAAACTAGTTTAAATGAAGCTGAAGATTTTAAAGTCTTAAATTTAAGAAGAAGAAACAAAAGTATGGACAACATCATTAATTTAAAAAATACTTATAATACTTCAGTACCAATTTCTAAAGAAAAAAAACAAGATGTTCTTGACATACTCCCGTTAATTCCAAATGTGTATCATGAATTTTATAAAAAAACCTTACAACTAATGAAGAAGAAAATGCAAGAGATGATCCAGATCTGTATGATACTGATTATGATTAATATTATTATTTTTTATATTTATTTAATAATTATTAACATGATAAAAATTAATAATTATTTAGGTACTTATTTGATTTTTTTTTATTATGTGAAATTAGAATAATTATGATTTTAAAGAAAACACAATTGTAAAAAAAAATAAAGGAATATTTTAAAATTTAATATATATTTATTTATTTCAAACTTTAAATATGTAATTTAATATAGGATTTAAGTCCTTACAAGGTATTGTGAAATGGCTTAAGTCATTATCAAAAGGACTTATGTCAAAAATATTAAAATACAAAGGACTTATGTACAATTATTTTATAATAAAATTATGTGAGACTAAATCAAACATTACTATCAAATAGTGCTACATTTTTTGAAAATTAGCCAATTTTCAATTTAGTCTATTATATAATTGTTACAGCAAAATAATTTTTTAAACTTTCAAACACTTTTACTGAAAACCTACAAAATTTGACTCATGCCCTTTCTACCTGGGACCAAAGAAATAGTAACCTATAGGTTAGGTTTTTTAAAACGCCCAGTATGTACCGGTCTTTGATTCTATTACATTGGTACCTATTGGTGTCCACCTATAATTTGGGGGGGATAAAACTTCATAATATGACAGTACAATGGTTCGAGGTCATATCATACGGTTGTTTTGCACGTGTATGATATGACCTCATACATGCAAATATATACCACATAAGTAATTACTTCCCTAACTGCAAACACCGATTTTGTCATATCCCGTGCGTTACTAAAGCATAACGCAAGAGATCATATAGTCATATCAAACTCATATGTTGATTATGACATAACGCATTAGCCAGTCATAACATACTCATGTGTCGTTATGACCTCACACAATGCGTTGTACATATATGCAATAAGAATCGTCATATCCTAGCGTAATCATAAGTATACAACCCCCCCCCCCCAAACACCACCACCCCTACACCTTACCACCAAACAACCACCCCTACACATTACCTCCCACACCATCACCCCACACACCTACACCTTAACTTAACACCTTACCTCCACCACTACAACCCTACAAACCCACCACCTACAGACTTTACCCCCAACCCTACCACAACACCACAACCACCACACAACCACCCTCACACTTTAATCACACCCTAACTAACTACACCTTACCTTCACACCTTACCAGCACACCTACACCTTACTATCACTCTACAACCCCACACCCTATTCCAACACCCCCATATACCTAACCCTATATAGTTTGTCCATGATATTAAGAGTAGTATAAAAAGTTGGTTACAATTATCTTTTAATACGTTACATGCTCAACATTAGTATAAAACTATAAACGAATCATTTTATCAATTAATAATATTAAGTTATGATGTGAAAATAAAAAATGTTTAAGATTATCCATGGAATTCATATATAAATTGTTGGTATTTTAAATAAGATAAAATTAAGTAAATTTTTTATTTATATAAAATTCCGAAAATATAATGTAAAAACAAAATCCTATTATAATTATTAAAAAAAATATATATCAAGAGCAGTAATTAATTTCTAACATTCACAAAACATTTATTTTGACGATTCGTAATAATTATGATTACCTATATCAAAAATAATACTTTTTCCTGGTTGATCAACATAACTGCTACGTTAACGATACAAATATAAAAATAATATAATAAAATAAGGTACCTGGTATATACCATGTTAGACAAACTGATACTGCCCTCCTGGAGTCCTCGCTCTTGTACTTTGAACATTATACATTGCTGGATCCTGGATGCTGGAACCTGGATAGTGGACACTAGCCACGATACAAATCTAATATATTGACTTACCTGTACCTATATAAATAAAATTGGTACCTAAGGTATATTTTATAAAGTTTTATTTTTCAATATTTAAAAGTATTGGTTGCAAAAAAGATATAAACAACAAAATTTAATATTTAATTATTATTTTCACAAAAATTATATTACTTTGAGTTCTTTAATAAAAAAAATTTATTAGATACTTAACTAAATATTTAATGTAATGTGTAAATTATACATATTTTTAAAACAGAATTTATAAAACATTAAATTGTATACCTACTACGTAGGGTGTTGTATTAGATTTAATAATATCCTTAGGTACCAAGTTAATAATATTTTTTATGTAATCTTAATTTGATACTAAATTTAAATAATAAAGTATAGGTATCAAAACTCTGAATTATGGTTATTTTAGGGTGACCATATTATGAAAATAAAAAAAACGGGACTTCCCCCCCCCACGAAATAAACCCTCAGCCATATACATTCACTATTCACACATATGCACACAAATTTCGAGAGTAAAAGCCCAAATCTCTGTCATAATATCATAAGCAATTATCTTGTTATTACTTTACCCTTTTTAGTAAAATAACCTAAATAATAAAATATTTTCTCATAATTATACATCAAACGACACACGTTGTATTTCATTTGCATTTTATATTTTTTTCATATATAGATACTTTATTTACAAACATTAATACGATTATATAATAAATAGGTAATATTGAAATTAAAACGGGACAATCTTCTAAAAACGGAATAAAAAGTGTTCCATTCGAAGTTTGACGGGACGAGACGTGATGATCAAAAAAGGGATAATCCAGATTTAAACGGGGGCGTCTGGTCACCCTAGGTTATTTTGTAGATTATTACGTAGGTACTAGTAATAAATATAATATATTTTATTATACCTATAATAATCTTGAATTGATATTGGTATAGTGTAAAATTATAAATAATAAGTGAAATTAAAAACTAACTTCAATAATCAAAACCACAGTTTAACAATTTTTCTAAATGTCTAAAATATGTCAATAACTGTGTAATATTTATGTCACCCTATGAAATTTAATAGAAAAACAAAGCAAAAAAATTAAGGAGAGAAGTGATAATTACAATTATTTTCATAGATTTTTAATTCATTATATTATTATGAATTAAAGTGACAAACACAATTATTGAATAATATAATAATTAATATAAATTATTTAAAATTTAAAATATAAATAATAAAAAAAATTATATATGTACTTAATTAATAAATTTACAGATTGAATATTATTTTTAAATTTTAAATTTTAAATAAAACATATTAATTTAATCAAACTACAGGCATTAAAATTACATTATTTAATAATAGTAAAAAATAATAATACAACACAAATTTTTATCTTTTATTTCAAATACAAATGTTTAAAAATATTATTTATTGTATGGTTTATTACTATATTTTTATAATATTTGACTAACCTTATTATAATGTCCAGCACGCATTCATTTGCATTTTCTTATCAATTGACGAGTACGACGTGGTTCCAGTTTGACTCATTTTTGACTATTCATTTGATTGTATACTTGTAACTAGGTAAAAATAAATAAATTGTTTAAAACATGTATAACAATAAAACGTTTATAAAGATAAAATATTAAATAAAATAAAAAAAAAAAATAATAACTATAATATGATGTTCTATCTCCATAAAATATTGATATATAATGTTGATTAATGGCTAATTGGTTTCGTGATATAAATTATTGTATTATTTAAAAAAATAAATATTTTGTAATAATTAGAAAATATATAAATACTTATTATAGATTATTAATTTTACTAATATATCAACTTTAAAAAATTATGTAAGAAATATCGAGAATGGAGATTTTTGTAATTTTTTGAAAAAACGTTAACCAATATGGTTTCACAATATAACAACCAATATTAATTATTAACTATTTAAAATTATATTAAAAACTTAAAACTTAAAATAAAATAAATACCTGCCTAATAATTTTACAGGATTATTGATTATTATTTATAATTTTAAATATGTGTATATTACGTATTTTATTCATATTGTCTTTGAAATTATTTTATTTATCAATTATAATAAATATGTTAATACACAACGAAGTTATATTATCTTTTATATTAATTATATAAAATATTATTTACTATTTTTTCATAATATTTCGCTTACCTTCATTGTGATGTCCAGCACGGAAAATCCATTTCCTTTGCAGTCGACGGTTATTGAATTCACCATGTATTGTAATACTTTATTCTACTTTGGCTCATTTTCGACTAGGTATTCATTTCATTAACTACCTTGTATAACGACGTAAAAATAAATAAAATGTTAAAATATTATAACAATAAAACGTGTGTATAAAATAAACACATATAATATAAAAACTATAATTATAAAATAAAAACGTTTGAAATTTGTAAAAATATTACAATAACTATATAATGCTCCATCGCCATAGAATATAGATATAATATATAAACGTATAATGTATAGTTTCATAACAGCTGTTTGGTTTTTAGGACATAGATTTATTGCACCGTTGAAATAAATACAGCTATAAAGAAAAATTGATCTGTGTATTTTTGTAACTTTTTGGAAATAAGTTAATCGATAAGTGAAGATAAGAAATAAGAATATAATTTATAGAATTCAAACTACAAAATTAACAATTTTATTAAATATAATGTTAAATTTTTTAAGAATAATCTTAAATATCTATAGATAAAATTAAAAATGTTAAAAAATTACAAGAGTTCTATATTTTCACGTCTTTACTTTCAATATTGCCTGATCATTAAATTATCGTAAAATATAGAAATTATGTTATAATAAATTCAGAAATATTATAAACTTTAAACCAGTGGTTCCCAACCTTTTTGGTATTACGGACCACTAAGAGAACTTCCGATACATCACGGACCACCAAATTTTATACCTTATTTTTCTTATAAATAAGAATAATTTTTTTCACATATTTTAGGACTATGTAATATCAGGGGCGGTTCCAGAGACTTGGTTGGGGGTTGTCAAGTCAAAATTTTGGGATAATTTTATAACAAGAAAAACACAAATATTTACTATCATATTTATACGTAATAATGTAATTTTGTTTTTAACAGTTTACAATTTTTTTAAATACGGTCCTGGTTGGGGGCCGTGGCCCTTTGCCCCCCACCCTCGAACCGCCCCTGTGTAATATGAATTTATAAATAAACGACGTACTATACACGATTGTCAATAATTATTGTTATGCCTCAAAGGAAAATTAAATTATTAAAATATTTTTACATTTTTTAAGTGTGACTCGCGGAGTCGCGGACCACCTCACAATAGCTCGCGGATCACCAGTGGTCCGCGGGCCATAGGTTGGGAACCTATGCTCTAAAAGAACACAATATTAATTGCATAATATAATAATTAAAAATTAATATTACCTATGTAAAATTTAAAATTTAATTAAAAACTACAAAAATTAAATAAATAAATTTACAGATTGAATATTATATTTAGTTTTATATTTCATTCATATTTTCTTTAAAATTATTGTATTTAACAAATGTAATAAATATAGTAATACACAGGGAAATTATTATCTTTTATTTAAAATATTATTAATACTATCTTTGTATAATTTCTTCACTTACCTTTATTATAATGTCCAGCACGGAATTTGCATTTCCTTAGCAGTTGACGATTGTTGAATTGACGATTACTTTCATACGTGATTGAATAATATTTTGACTCATTTTCGACTATTCTTTTATTAATAAACTTGCAACTACGTTAAAATAAATAAAATGTTAAAAAAAAAAGTATAACAAAAAAATGTTTACACGAGTATATATAAAAATAATAATAAAATAAAATATAAGCGACGCAAATTTTTATAAAATATTATAATAATTATAAATTATGCCCATCGCCATAGAGTATAAATGTATAATAGATGTAAAATACTATAATGTACCTAAACGGCTGATGCGTTCGATGACATAGAATAATAATTATTGTATTATTGAAATAAATAATAATAGGGTCGCCGGATATAATTTACCGGGCCAAATGACGTGGAACCCTGTGACCTTACCGGTATCCAGCGCCTCTCCAGAACGCGCTTTTTCAAAGCTTAAACTAATTAAAACATAACGATCGACTATGAACGAAGAAAGACTTGAAGCTTTGATGATAAGAGCTTGTGAGTTAAATGTGTCCATGGATTTTGAAACAATTACTAATAAGTTTGCATCTAATAGTTCTGTACTTATAAAATTACTTATAAAATTATATTATAATAATTATTTATTAATTTTAATGAAATTATTAAATTTATTATTATTTTCTATTGTTTTTTTCATTGTAACTAGTAATTATTTATAAAGTAATCTCCTATATTATATAGGTAATAATCTGTATTTATATAATTAATAGTTTTAATATTAGTAGTAATAAGTTTGTATATTTTCAAGGAATAAGTTAAAATGATAATTATTGTTATTACTATAACCATAGTTGATAGTTCAAACTTCTAGAGTATAAAATTTACATTATTGGGGTAGGTGGGTGGGTCAAAAATAATTTAATTTTGCTCCACAAAAATGTATTAAACTCGGCGCCACTGCGTGAAGGTTATCCAGTCCTTGATTTCTTGGGCTCGGTGCTCGGTCCGATTATACACTGATTAATTTTTGATAGCTTGTAAAACAGGGACGTTATTTTATTTCCTTTGCTTACGTGTATAATATGTTTTGCAGCGTGTTAAAACGGGCCAATGGTCTCGACTAACAGATATTGTTATTACGAACTCTATTAACTATAGAAAACGGTATATTTTAAAAAAAAATTTACTTTTCCTTTTTCCACAAATACTCGTATTATAGTACTATACAAGTTTATACGTTACATCAAACACCACAGATTTAAAGTGATAATAATTCGTATAATATATTATATTATACGCCACTCGTCGCAGTGTATAATAGTTGTGATTTATTACGCGCGGCGTTTGTTTCGTGTTTATGGGAAACTGATAAATCAAAGAGAAACCGACCAAGTATTATGATGATGTATATACTCGATTGTCATTACAGAATGCGTTCTACGCGTAAACGACTCTTTCTATCCATATTATAATATATTATCCGAGCTTTTGGTTCGAAGCGAAAGGGTTTAACTTTTCCATATACAACGTGATGTTATTATATTTGTACATAATATATACATATATAAATACACACGACTCCTTTTGGTTATACATGCACACAACAGATGGCCGCAAACGGATATTAATCCTTTTGGCGAACGGTTCGCACGATAATTTCCAAAGGATTTGTGGTTAATTGAGATCGCTATCGTCGTTTACCCCGTATATATACGAAGGATACACGTTACACGTATACTATTTATCGCAAGTTGGTGGAGCACTGTAGCGCGAACAAAAATATTCAAAAGGACTTAAAGGTCTAACCTAACCTAACCAGTACTTAGTATATGTATATATTATATGCACGTATATATAATACGAATTCAAGCATCGTGAATACGTCGATGGTAGGAATTTTAGCGTTTTCAAAAGTCACGGATCCTTTGATACAATAACAATATAATATTCACAGGTGTATGCAGGGATGTTGTCGCTACATCAAACGACATTTATTCCAACGATCAACAAAAAATAAATTACATTTTTGACGGTGTTTTGGAAAAAAAAAAATTTTTATAATATAATTTTTTTAGTTTTTTTTTTTTTTTTTATCTTTTGTCCGAAATTAACATTTACGTATTTCATATGGATGACATAATATAGACATAATAAGTATTATGTATTCGTATAATTGCACAGCCCAAGTACTTTATATAATTCGGTTAAGAAATCGCTTTTGTTTCGGGATTAGACGAAATAATAATAAATTACAACATCGGTCTTTGAAACCTAACCTAATATTTTACGCTCGTATTTTCATATAGTTCTTGTCGGTTCGTACGTAGAGTACTCGTCGACCGTAACGACACAACGCGTCATATAGTAATATGAATAGTACCTAATGTATCGTTATTATTATTATTATTATTATTACGTTCGAAACTCTCCGGATTTCGACAGAGGCCGCGTGGAAGTAAAGAAGAAAAAAAATGAATAAGAATAATAAATAAATAAAAACGGATGGCGCGTCATTTTATTTGATTCGATTTCGCTCGTTTTTTTTCTTCTTCTTTTCGTTTACTTAACGTCGCATATATGATATTATATTATAATATTATACGCGATGCGAGCATATCATTCCGATTGAAATCGTTTCCCGTTTTAACTTCGTATAATATATATATATATATACGTATATGTACGTTTATGCCTCATAATTCTGAGCCTATCTCATTACTGACGGTTGCGAAAAACCGAGACAGCGGGGTCCGTACATTTATGTATAAAATATGTGTGTGTGTGTGTATGTGTGCTTTGCATGTAAATTCGTCTCGTAACATGTGCCGATAAAACGGCGACGCGAATCTTCTCTCTGATAAAATTAACTAAAAGAAAAACGATGAACCCATTCGCCGAGTTTTCGGCACACGTATGTATATACGACCGGGGCCGTAATAAAAAGCTATACGGCCCGTGTACCCCTCCGCAACCCTTGGAGACGGAGGTCGTTTCGGCAGAATTGGATTTCTGGCGGGAAATTTCGTGGAATTTCAATTATTCCTCGCTCAGTATAATAACATATTATTATATTATTATAATAAGGGTCGGATAAAACATATAATATAATACGCGTATATTATAATACGCCGCGGCACGGTTTCGTTTCGTTTTTATTTTCGTTCCTATATATATAAATTTTACGCGACGCGTATATTTTATTTTTATTTTTTATTTTTTTTTTATTTTTACTCGATGCTTCATTTGCATCTGCGACAATTTATATCGACAATCCTCCGAGCTCAATGGACCGATCGTCATAAACGCGGCCCCGGGGGGATCGATTAGCCATCGGCACATAAATATTCGTCCACCCTCTTGTTTACGTTCCGCAATGAATATCAGACGCCGATATTATATTATATCGTATATAATATATATATATAGGTATAGCGACGTATATTATTCCTCCTCTCTTCGATGATCGGTGATCGTCATTATATCATTGTATAAAGGCGTATTGACTTTTGAATTTTTAAGTGCCGTTTTTGTATGATGCGATTATTTCGCGGGTTTTAACCGTTCAAACGAGATTATATAAATTACCGTGCGGTAACGTAACATTATGGATTATTGTCCGTCGAGGTACCTATCGCGGTAGACGCAACAAATATAAAATATTATAATAAAATGAACCAGGGGCGTATCCGGGAATAAATTTATAAGGAGGGGGAGGGGTTCAAAAATCGTATTAAATAAAAAATATCAATTATGAAAAAAAAATATACGCATAATCTGTATTAAAAATAAATGTTAATTTTTATATTAGATATAGGTACCTATATATATTATATAATTTCAATGCGGGGATCTTGACCCGAACTCCTCCCTTGGGTACGCCATTGATATTATGAACAGCCAACTCTCGTCTAATTCATTAGGCCTGACGCCATTTAAGACTAGGGTAATGTTTACAAAAAATTATTACTATACTACTATACAATGTAATTATTTGGACATGGACAATATTGTGTTACGTCAATAAAAATTAATGGAAAAGCCGAAAAATTTGGAAAATTTTTGAAAATTTTATTAAAACATACTTATATACCTACACTATACACTATAGTGCTATACGTATACATCTTAACGTATTTAAAAAATATTAGGAAAATCTCAAGTCTCAAATTTTTTTTATAGATGTTTAAAGTTGAAATTTCAGTAAAATATAAAAATGACATTATTAAATATATAAAGGTTTAACAAACATTTAGACATTGATTTAGCATATACAAAGGTATAATCAACATACATATTTTTAACCATATATTATATTAAACTTCCAGTTATATTTGATATTTTAACAATTATATTAATATATAATATTAAAATATTTTAATTTAACAATTATTGTCCATTATACATATTATAGGTTAAAATTTTAAAGCAGATAAATCATTATATTAACTGTAGAAAAAGGCAAAGCACTTTTACTTAAACCTTAGTTTTTAAAATATCTAATTAAATGTTTTTAATTATACATATATTATATATATGATATTTAATGTTTATATAAGTAGTTTTACAAACATTAAATTGAATATAAGTAAAAAGCAACATTCATAAATAATTAAGTATGTAAAACTAGTTCTGTATTAATTTCTCAAATAATTAACGTAACAGTTCCAAAATTGTATTACATTTATTATATAGTACCTATGTGAAGATCCAATAAAATTTTTAGTCTCTAAGTCAAATATTGCCTGGAGTTATGTTATGTAAAATAGTAAAATATTGAAATCAATTTCGTCAAAATTTCATATTTCGAAAAAATACTGAAATTTGGCATTTTTAATAGTTTTTCTTATCGTTTAATATCAATTTCGGAATTTGTAAAATAACCTGAATAAAGTACCAACTACATCCACTTTTCTACCGGAAAAATACGCTATTCGTGAAAATCGGTAAATTATTTCGTGTAGAAAAGTGTTTATAGACATAAAAAAAAAAAGCACATCATTGTAAAACCAATATTATAGATTATTCGCTTCGCTCAGACTCTAAAATGTAGTGTCGGTATATAAAATAATAAATTCTAACACTTTAGTCGATATATTTACACTTTAATTTTTTATGATTGAATATTTCTTTAATCATAAAAATCAAAACGCATTTGTAATCTATATTTTTATTTTTTTTTTTTTTTACTGTGGTTTACATAATATACTTATTATATGAACAACAAAATGATGAAAACGACTAACTATTACCTACGTTTATAATATGTGCTTTTATATATTATAAAAATTTTATTAATTTTTTTTTTTTAAAAAGATTTATCGGAATCGTTGACCATGCGATTATCCTTATTCCGCGTAAATGATTCGAATGCCCGTTGTTATAATAATATATTATTATAACATTAATTATTACTGCGTAATAATTCATAGGTTGTAGGCCAAAATCCTTTTTGCGATTATATTCACACCCGCGCGCGCGGTACATTGTCGAACGCTTGTGTAAAACGATGATGAATGTGTAAATAATAATATAATATGTACCTATATAGCGTTAACGATAAATATACATCCATGTTGTATTATACTGCGGTCGTAGTTCGGTATATATTATATTATTTTGATAGGTTATACATTGTTCGGATTTATCGACTCATTATTAATATTCATATGCACGCCGAAATGCGAATGATGCATGCGGATGCATGCAATATTAAGAGTAATTACAGTGGTTATTATTACAGCGGTATAATAATTCCAATCGCACACACACACACAAAATAATATAGTGATGATATATATTATGTCGACCGAAGCGATGTGAATTGTAAACGGATTAAAAATTAAAATAATTTTTTCCCTTTCACCGACGTTTTGTTTTATACGTATATTATATTTTATAATATATACCACAACGTTAATTTTGATTAAACGACATATTATAATAATACGACTATACCGTCACATTCACGATATGAATTTACAATACGTTACCAGTGGTTACCACAAATTATACATACAATTATTATACCCCGTTATACCAAAATTGTACGTATATTCATTTCATATTTTTAATAAAAATAATATTTTTTATTATTTGTCTCCGGTAGGAAAGTGATGGATGTAGTTGATACTTTATTTTGATCATTTTTTGAATTTCTTAAAATTGAGTCTATATGTGATAGGAAATACTATTAAAAAATTACAAAATTTTTAACGACCTTTTTAACGAAATCTGAAATTTTGACAAAATTAATTTCTATATTTTACGATAACTCAGGCAATATACTAAACTCAGGAACCCAATTTTATTCTGTATTCACATAATTACTATGTATATGAGATACAATTTTGGAGTGGTCACATTAATTTTTTTACAAAATATAAAACTTTGAATATTTCTAAAAATTCTAGTTTTTACCTACCTATATAATGTTTAATCAAATTGGTAATTTTTGTTTTAAGGTCTGAAAATTTTATTTAATATTAAATTTACGTTTATTTTTTTTTTTTTTTTTTTGTAGCTGTTTAAAGAATAAAAAGAAGAGTTGATAGTGCTGTGGAAGGGATATAAGTCTAAAGAGTATTTAGGAATTTAGGAATTTTATGGACAATTATATTGAACGTAGAGACTATAATATGAATGTAATATGTAACTTTAATCAATATATATATCTCACATTACTTAGCTCAGAATCGTTTTCTCGAATGTAATGATTTATCATATGGCATTCAAATTTTAATCAAAATTCAACACTCTCCTCTTTACACCTTTATCCCTTCCACAGCAGTATCAACTCTTTTTTTTTATTATCCGATATATCCGTTTTCCATGTATCATATAAAAATAATAATATCCATGATTTAATGAAATATATAAATAGCTGATAAACCAAAATAATCCTGTTATTTAATAAGATCAGGACAGCCAAAAATATTAATAAATTTATTGTTTTCGATAGGTAACTGCAGGTTACCCGACCGTACATAGATAAATTATTTCCTTCCGTATATTCTGTGGTAAAATCACAGTTTGAAATCGAAAACTCTTTTATAGTATAGAATTATTATACATAGGAGTATAAATCGTATATACTAAAGAATATCTGAGATTAAATCGCGTAATTTATAATAAATTAATAAATAAAACTTCGGGAATAAAAATATATGTACCTATAATATATTATATAAAAATACAAGAAAATATGACTTATAAGTATATTACTGACTATTATTTTAAAACGTAATAATATTATATACACATATTATTATATATTCTTAAATTACGTATGGGTATATATGTGTGTGTGTTAACCAGAGTTTTTTTTTTATGTTTACGAGATTATTAGACGAATAAATAATATTATAAATGCGCGTTTTGTTATAACTTATAAATAATAAAAAATTATATTATATGAATTTTTTTTTTTTATCGCGCTCAGGACGAGTAAATGAAACCGAAAAACAAAACAAATCCCTGCATGATATAACATATAAAATAACATCATAAACGAGTATAAAATAATAAGTGTAAAGTCATATCATATTTTTTTTTTTTTTTTTTTTTTATTTGTTATAGCGATGATGATAATATTATTACGATTGCAAATAACGAATTTTTTTTTAATATGTCGGATCTGGTCGCTATATCCGCGTTTTATACGACTCGTCGCGTATTAATGCGCGAACCTATAACGCGTTTGGCCGTTAAACGGTTGTTATCTCAGTAGTTCGGATGTTTTATGATTTCACGAATTAACAGCCTGTAGTACGTAATATATAAATATTATATAAATGTGTGTGTTTGTGTGTGTAAGTTTAACTGGAGAAAATTGCGTTTTAACACACGTCCCGACGGCCGTTAAACAATTGACTCCCATTATTCACCCCGGGCGTTTTCTTTAATAAAACAATATTATAATTGTGCGCATTCATAACGACGGGACCGAAACGGCATATAAAATTATAATATTATTACTGTAATCGTATATACAGGACGAAGGGAATTGCGGGAGTTTTATGAATTTACCGATATATAACACGTAGGTATAACGTTCGCGCGTGTAATGCGTGATAATATTATTCTTATAATATTTTTATTCCTCTCGCTGTCGCTCTCGGTTTCGACAGTAAAAAAAAAAAAAAAAAGAGACGTCTTTAAGTGCCTCCGGACTAACAGAAAATTACCCATTAACCGGTCGTGTATAATGTGTAATAAACTAATAATATATAGTATACCTACGTACCGACGTGGTGTTTACTGTTTACGACTCTGACGGCTGGTGTATATACGGACAGACCTGAAGGCGAAAAATCTTTAAAAAAAAAAAACAAAAATCGTCGTATTGTATTCACAATTCATTGTCGCGTAACACGACAAACGTTCTATTAAATCGTATTTATATATATTATAATAGCGATGATCGTCCGAAGATAATATTATAATATATTATACGTATTATAAATGTAATTTTTTCTACCGCGGTATATACGTTTAATTTATGTACCGCGGTCGTGTTTACCGCGCGTTTCGTTAAATCCGTCGCGCGGCAGTGAAAAATCGTCTTTCGACACCGCGAGGTACGTATCGTACTATTAGTATACGCGTTTACCAACGGGTGTCAGATCAATCACGTTCGTGTCACGCGATCGGTCACGGGGCGGTGGCATACCGATGTCAAATTATAACTCCGCACCGAAAAACCAATACCAATATAATAATAATAATAATATTAATAATAATAATAATAATAATAATAATAATAATAATAATAATAATATAGTGTCATCGTACGATTCCGTTCTTTCGGTTAGGACGATCAACCCTTTTTCGACGATAATATATTATAAGTCGCGTCGAGTCACCGACTCCCGACCGCACTATAATTGACTGGCTAATTATTGGAAACTATAAAATATATTATAGAATAATAATTATTATTGTAATAATTCGTATACACGAGATTACGGTAATATTCGGAAGACATATGTGTACAAATATAATATATCGAGATTCTTCTCAAAGTACATATAATAATAATTATACAGTAACAGATGGCCGATTATAACACGTCCGGTCGCAGATGGACGCGCGACGGCGAAATAAAATATCGCAAAGGGTTGACTTTATAGCGAATTGGCGAATGATTGACAAGTGCGGAAGCGGAAAATACAGCTAGAACGTGTATAATATTATTATTATTATTATTATTATTATTATTATTATAAAACAGCAACGGAGGACGAGACAGCATCGAAATCTCTTTTTTTTTCTATCGTTATCATTATTATTTTTCTACTTCCCGTTCTTTTTTTTTTTTTTTTTCAAAACGATTTCGCCCGCCAACCCCCGTACACGTTTATAATATTATATAATATAATCGGATTCTTTTATGCGCGACCGTCCGAGCAATCGCGACGTACGCGCCGAATGAATAATAAAAAGGGTTGTAGTAAAAATGAAATCATTTAATAGTGTATACGCTTCACGGATTTCGAAAATTTCCGGGTCCGGAACGGTTCGCATCACCGGTGAAATTTTGCATGCGTCGAGTCCGTGTGTTATACAATACATTATTATTATTATTATTATTATTATTATTATTATTATTAAAATGACGTGTGTAATTCACTTAGACGCGTATTATGTACAATATTATACGCGTTTCGAGCGCGCAAGACTTATATATAATATTATAATATAAATTATTAGCGCCAGACTAAAAGGTTCGATCGTCAAAAATTATTATTTGTTTAATTCCAATAGCCGATATAATAATATTATTAGCTACCTACTATTATAATATTATATTATTGTTCGAAGTCAAATCAAATGTGAATGATTTGTTATCGAACGCGAACGATAAATTTTCGTATTATTATTATTATTATTATTATTATTATTATTATTATTATTATTA
>JAIUCT010000019.1:1843106-1863503 GCA_021307375.1 Tetraneura akinire | reverse complement strand
ATTATTATTATTATTATTATTATTATTATTATTATTATTATTATTATAATGTATTCGCAAAGGCTTTTACTGCGGATATAATAATTTTTCGCATCTGCGCGTTATCGAATTAGCAAGTTATAAGTATAATTTTTCCGTCACACATTATTGTTGTAAAACTTGGCTAAATATTGTTGTTTACCGGCACGTGCCAATGTAAGGTTACATAAAATAAAATATTCTGTTTTGAATATATTGCCAAAGTCACTTGGGAAAATTAAAACCAGGTTTGAAATGAAATGGAGTGTATTATATACATATTATATTGTAATCTTTCACGCGCGGTAGTGACAGAACGTAACGTTTAAATAGTTTGTTATAAATCTACAGGTTTTACAAAATTCATGAATTTTGAATGATTGCGTCTATAATATATATAATAGGTACATGATAACATTATTAAAACTTATTAATCTTAGAAAATAGATTATTTCAAAATCGTTCTAAATGATTATATTATCAACTGATGAATTGCATTGTGATACACAATATATAGGTACACGCGATAGACTGACATTTATCACATTGACATTATAGACCATATTATATAATATTATAGTTAATCTTAACACAACAATATAAATTGGATTCCAGTTGAAATTAATTACACCCAAACATGACTTATTAGCGGACACGACGTTTATTACATAACTGATATAAACCATTATTGTTATTAATTATAATAATAAATCTTACAATTTACAACGGTCAATTATTATAATTTGACGCTACGTACTAATGTATTTTAATAGTAATTATATCATTGTTCACAATCAAACTATTTTTGAGATTTTCTTTACATAGAGTTTAGAAGTAATCAAGATTTTCACCATTTTAAGGATGTATATAGAAAAATGAAAATAATTAAAAAAAAGAATAATAATATTATTACTTTTTGTTTATAATAATATAATAATAATTTAAACAACTTAATTGTAAACTTTAAACTTAGGCTATTTACACATTAAAATTATTATAGTATTATACAGACAATAAAAAATAAAAAATATATTATTATATTATATAGGTACTTACACGAGAATATTAAAAAAAAAAAAACTGTGTTATTAATATCGTATTATCATATTATAAATTGAAATAAGATACCTATTACGTTTCTATTTTATGTCATTATTGCTAATCTCTTAATATATTTAGATCAATTTTTATCATATAAATTAATATTTATCAGATAACTCAAGATTAAAATGATTAGTCAAAAAATATACCATGAATTAGTTATTAAATCATGATTTTTACTTGAATTCAGAAATTCGTAACTGTAATTAAATTCATTTAAGATATAATAAGAATATTCTAGCACTTATACCTAACCTAACATAATCTACATTATTAACACAGAATGTCTAAAATAGAAGATGTAGGTATTCATAATAAAATTGAGCACTTGTGAATTTGTGATTATATTTTATAATTACCTATTATATTAATAAAAACCCGAATCACAAAAATTTATTGTATAATAAATTATAATACATTTTTGTGATTTGGGTTTTTATTAAAATAAGATGTAGGTATAAAAATTCCTCAAGTTAATATATAATAATAATAATCAATAATTATAGCTTCGTATTTGTAATTATTGTAAAAATAATATTTTCCTACAGATTTTGTAACATTAATTTATAAAATATAAAAATTAATAATATAATATCAGTTGTAATTACTAGTGTAAGAAACCACGTTTTTTTCAACAATATTCAACATAACATTCGACGCTAAATATTAAATAGTTTGTCCTTTCACAATATTATATGCGGAGATAAAAATGACCCTTTGAAAGGTCGATATCGAAACCCTCGTATTAATTAAAGTGTCGGGAACGAAATAACAACGAACGACGATAAAGTTTATAATAACGACGAGTGATCCTGCTGAGGATCTCGAGGGCCCAGGAATTAATTTTTTAAAAGGGTTTGGTTCGGTACTCGTTGAAAAAAAAAATAACTAAACAACTTTGTTTTCACTTATGTTCTCTCTTTTTTCTTTTTTTTTTTTCTGTAAACTGCCTCGAAATATTGTTTTTTAATTACACTCTGCTACAACGATATGCACGGTCGTCGCACCGTCACCAGAGACCCGATGGGGTCCGATTTCCGTTTCGCCAAGCACGATAATGGATTTTAATTAACCTCGGCGAAACGGTCGTTCCGACGGCGGAGCGTGTGCGTGTTGAACTTGCGGAGGGCGTACGATATAATTTTAATATCGCACCGGACAATATTGACCTATCCGCTAATATATTATATTGTATCGCGTACAGGGTGTACAAAATGGCAGTTACTACACAGGTTATAAGAGAAAAATTGTAACGTCATATTAAATTATGAAACCGAAAAAAACTGTTTAAATTATATTTTTATTTTTATTATTTTTCCAACGTGGAATTCAAAAATTATAATCATAATAATATAATATCGTAGAAAACGGTCGAGTATATTCGTCGTATTACCGTCTTTTGTTGGCTCGCGAGACCACCCCGTATACAAACGGGGAATGCGTGTGTCTACCTAAACCCGCAGATCGGTCGGTGAACTGCAATATAACCTGGGTATATATTATACCGCTGGACATATTATTATTATTATTGTATACACTATTCGAGTATGTACGCATTAATATTATGTACCGCGGTAATGAACGTTCACGCACGTGTTTACATCCGATTTGGAAAATCGACGGACCGAACGCGCTTGGACCCAAGGATATAAATATAATATCGTATATTATACCGTGTACAATAATATTATACGTATATAGCGCGCAGCAGTATATTGTTTGTGATAAATTATTATTATTGTTCGGATATTATTATAATAACCGACGACTCGACGACAGATTTGTCAATATATTTATACGTATTTTATATTTTATAATATATTATTAATATTGTTCGACGCAAAAATACGATTTTGGCGTGCACCTGTCGGATGCAACGGCATGATGTGACCGCGTGACGAGCGAGTAGGCGTTAGTCGACGAAAAAGCGCATAAAACAAACCGAAGAGAAATAAAAGACGATTATTTCGCGCGAAGTGTTTTGACAGGGGCACAATGGATAAATGAAAAATAAAAAATAAAAAATCGTAACTATACGTGCACGGATAATACGGCGTCACTATCTGTACAGGGTGAATGAAATGTGCGTCTTGTTTTCGTGATCGCGTGCCAAACGACGATAATCGTTATACTCGTATTATTATGAAACGTATAATTTAGTATTATTATACTGCAGTTTAAAAACGTAACCCAAACTATGGGACGTTTTTTTCATTTTTTCCGCTACGTCGAATTCCGTACACCCTGTACAATACTCAATATATATATTGCGTTTTCGCGCGTATTGTTTAGGAACGATATATACATAATAACTTTTAACGCGCGCTTTTATATGACACGATCTGTCGAGTTTAAACTAAATTCTATTTATTTTTTTTCAACAGTCATTTTTTCGAGGGGGTGTTTACACCCCGTCGGCACACCACTATATGCATACACGTATAAAACGATACCATGTAAACGCATTGAAAATTTGGAACCATATCCTTTCCACCCTATTTAAAAAAAAAATAAAATAAATACGTGCCATCCCCTACACGAGCAGCAACAGTAAGGGTTGTTAACACCGCACATAATAATATATTGTATAGAGCTGCCTTCATCGTCGCCACCGCCGGTCCTCCGACCGGTATATTTAATTAGTTAAAAGCCTCTTGACACGCAATATTATAATGCGGCCAAGACGACCACGCCGGTTATGGGTGCAAACGATACAGGAGGTTCTTTTTATTTTTCCGCTACAGTAACTCGATACCGCGAATGATCGCGTGACTAAGGAAAAGAACGAAAAAAAAATATAAAAATAATACGTATGACTAAATACAATAAAATTAATATTTATTCAATATATAATGTAAACAGTATGATAATATATATTATAGGTACAAAATACGTACCTGATAACGATAACGAGACTGTTGAAATCTATATATAGCCTAATATAATATTAAATATACGAGTAGATACCTATCATGTATACGTATAAGGTATAACGATATACCATTATTATGTTACATTTATAATAATTTCATTTAAATTTATTCATAATTGACTAAAAATTTAATACAGTTCATAATATTTATAAATGTTTTAAAATTATAATATGTTGCTGTCACTTTTTTGACCACAATTAATAATGTTCCGACTTTTACGAATAGTTTATAAATTCATATGTATGAATTTCAGTATGAAATTGAATGTACCTAATTGGTACTTAATTTAGGTCATTTCTCGAATTTCTCAAAATTGAACCTTTGACAGTTGGTTTATTTAAAATTACTCGTATAGTAATGATAAATGTGACTTGTTTATATACATATATAAGTGGGCAAAAATCAGAATTTAAAAATATGTAATAGCTCAAAAGTTATTAGAAATGCAGACACACCGGGTATACCAAAACATTTAATGCAATATCATTGTATATATTGTATATTATATATATTATATGTTTTCTAATTTAATTTAATATTTCGTTATTTTTGTCGAATCACAATATACATAGCGTGCAACGACGTGTACAAATGAAAAATCATTTTTACGCGGTTCAATACAGTAAAAATATTTCTTATCTTTCCAGCTCAATATTTGTCATGGCAAGATACACAAAACGAAAACAACGAACGTGCGTCGTTTCTCTCGGTCGAACAGTTCCCAATATCATTGTATCCGTCGTATTTTGCCGACGACTACGATCCAAATCTTCTGGACCATGACTTGGGATCATAAAAATGCCAGTCTTTTGCTCGTCAACGATGTCTTTTCGGTGTTATTAGTTTTTTACCCTCCATCCCGTCACACAGCTCCGCTCTTTCTTCGCCTGCCGTGGCACAGCCGAGACGACAATAATAACAATAATTCGGGCGACACGAGGCCTGTATACACACACACACACAAACACACGCACACACCAGGGCGCACTATTTTGGGGGGATGGCGAATTTACGGCCTTCGTCGGGTCTTGGGTAAATGAGCCGACACTAAGGGTTTCGGCACACGGGACTGTCGATAAAACGCAGGCTATCTTAAAACTACTGCAGTCGAACCGGTAGTAACGATATTGCATATATTGTATATAATATAATACATTATATACTTATATATAAAGTCGAAGGGTAAAAGAATGGAAGGGGAAAGTAGAAGACACTTACCACGTTCGAGGCTAATCCTGAAAAATTCAACATCCGATCGTATCCAATTTGATTTACCCGCAGCAGCAGTTGTATTTTGTGTACCACCGATGTAGTATGGATATTCTTTATTTTCTTCGTCGGTTATTATTTCAGCTTGTAAAACGGATGCGGATGAAAATTATTTGTTTTTTCTTTTATAAATTATGAAAACTGCTTCGGCCAAATCGCTTTGATAAAATTCATTGGCGAATTATAGTGACGAAATAAAAAATAACTTATTACGTTGACTTCTCATAAAATATATTATATAATTTTATTTATATATAGGGATGTTAAATACTGATAAATCGGAATTTTACACTCGTCGATTTAATACAATAATATACGATTCGTATTGTGGTATATAGTGTAAGGATATTATTTTGTTATTGTTTGTATCGCGTCGTTCGACAAACATATTATATCGAGATTTGATTTCGGTATACGCGTACCTATATATAATAAATAATATACTTACACAGTTTCTTTATTTCTATTTTACCGACCACTTTAAAAATGTTATGAAAGTAAAATATATTAATATAAACGCATGTTGTGTGACTCTAAATGGGATCGTGTGATTCTTTACTTTTTGGTGGACGGGGGAAATTATGATGCTCTAAGACAAATTCAAAATTAATTTATGTACAACAATTACGTTGTAAACGCGAGCTCATAAATTCGTTATGCACTAGAGATTCTAAAATTATGTACACATATATACAGGATAGTTATAGGGTAAGCCAGTCTCGACGTTAGGGACTAATGAATTTTAATTCATAAAGTCGAACGTATTTAATATACCTACACATTTATATAATAATATATATATATATATATATGCGTTTAGCGAGCCTACTGCAGCCTTGCGTTGACCGCGTTCAAACAGCTCGAGGCCAAGATAGTGTCGAGCATATACGTATAAACTTGTATATATAGGTACCTTTTATACAATATGAAAACACGACTTCGGGCGGGGTCCGTTGCTGTCTCGTTTGCTGTTTGTCTTATCATTTCGCGGTTGAAAAGGTTACACGCCGGTTACACTTTGCCACTTTCCGGTCGCTCGCGCGCGGTGCGGTAACAACACTCCGCCGACGGTACATACACGATGATGTATATTATGTATACGTAATAATAATAATAATAATAATAATAATGATATTCGTCGTCGTGACCACTACAACCACAGTCGAGTGAGTTTCTCGACGGGGAGCAGAGCAAAGAGAACGACGACGACTGGAGGCGGGAAGCTAATTTGTCCGAAGGGTCTCTTTCGGCCGGTTCATCGGAGCGTGCCGTATCGTTCCTGTACATACATAAAATAATCCCTCGGTCGCCGCCTCAATAGTCGGACACACAAAAGACGGTGACGACCGATGCGTACGGAATAAGAACCGCGCGCCGTGTCCATTATGTACGTGTGCGGCGTGGTATAATATATATATATATTATATATATATTATATACATTATGTTATATATACCTGGTAACAACCAGAATTCTGTTTTCCGCATCTTCTTCCGCCGCTACCCCGAGGCTCCCGTGGACGGTTTCCCACAAAACAACCTCTTCCCGTTTCAAGAAACCCTCACCGTCTATTTAGATTACGTGTATTATATTATATTGTACGTATATACGTATTATTATATATAAATATATAGTGTATAGGTACAGATCCTTTTGTGTACCGGCACTTCGGAAACAGTTTTCTTCCGCGGGCCGACCATCCGACCGGAAAGTCCGGCGATAGATTCACCGATCCGGGTAACCGAAAAACGTTTAAAACAGTGACGGCAGAAATGTGCGTACCCATCGGCCCATTGGACCCGTAAATCACATGATGCGGTGGTCATTCCGACGGAAACGATTTGTCAATACCCGAGGGTTCGTCCACTGTGCACGAATATCCTTTCCTCGCAGTAATGTACTCGTTCATCGCTTTTTCCCGCCCGAGTGACCACGAATGTCCGTGTATCTAAATTCCTAGGTAATTACCTGACTAAAGCATTATACTCGTATTTTATATACTATAGCATTCTAAAACGACAAGCAGTTAGGATATATTTTAAAAATACAATTGTTTGGTAAACGAGATTTTTCATCTGTTTGTTATTCACATTTCCACTATTAGATTTAGAATAAACGATTATAATTTATAACTAATGAGTTTAAAATGTAATTGAAAATTTTATTTTACATGTTTGGTCGGCACCACGAAAATTTAAAAATTACTTTTAAATGCATTTCAAGTGGTATTTACTGTATTCCTAACCTCAATTAGAATGATACAAAATTTATCATTCAAATAGAAATATGAAAAAATTTATATTTAAATTAGAATGTATTATATTCTATAATCATTATTCACATGAGACATGTGCACTACATTCAGGCATACCAAATTACCAACGCGTAATATTATGTTTTTTAAATTTTATTATTTTGTCATGTACATATATCTAACTAGATCTTCGAAATTATAATGTATTGTATACTTATAAAATATAGTCATCGTTAAAATTTTCCCAACTTAACTTATTACTTATATTATAATGACATTAATAAAAGCAGCTGAACAAACTAAAACGAATATAAAAATCATATTTTATGAAATCGTTTAAAATTTAACTGTACATTTTTATAGTAGATATAAATATATAATTACATTGACATTATACGCAATGTTGTGTACGTATTTAGTAACAGCGCATTAGAAACGTGTGAGTATAATATGTGAAAAAAAGTTACGAATAATACAATAATGCATCCGATCCCCATGCGAGGTGATTGACATGAGACGCGAAACATTTATGCATTCTGTCAACAACTATTATACCAATCCAAAGAGAATAACAATAGTTATTGTTTACGAAATATATAATGTATAAAGGTGGCCATCATGTTGTTGCTTTAGAGACAGTAAGTTTAATATAATAACATCTACAGTGGATATTTAACTATGCAATGTAAATTTAATGGAGGGTTGCACATCTAGTAATCGACCGCATCACGAACGGGTCGATGTAACCTATAAAAGTAATTATGTGCGGTCCTTTTTTTTTTTTTTTTTTTAATGTGGTCGAACGCAAACAATATCATTTTTTGTCCGTATTACCTCATATAATAATAATATAATACCAAGCTCTTCGACTAAAAGCCATCCGACCATTTACTTCAGCACAAAGACCCCCTGCGTAGTGATATAAAATGCATTAAAATCCATCTCGACAAATTACACTAATATAGATAGGTACACGTATATTACACACGCACCGTTGTCCGAAATTAAAACCAAACCGGTTTAGTATAATGTCTGATAATGAAGTTTTTAATATCGTTTACAAGAAATAAAAAATTGCGTAAAAATATGTTGAAAATTGTGTAAACTATATTATTATTATTATTTTTTTTTTATAATAACTATAAACCGCAGCTTACTTCATTTGAAATGTGATAGACCTACGAAATTAATAACACTATTATATTATATTATTAAGGACGATATTATGATATAAATAATGCATTTTATAATAAACGGCAATTACTATTAATACATAAGATATATTATGAAATAGTCATAAATATATAAATTAGAATTTGTGTAAATAGGTATAGGTACGTAAATTCAGTTTTATTCAAATATAATAAAATGTATGTGCACCGAATAAGCTCTCTACAATATTATTTTATTTTTACAAAATGTACATTTGATTAATATTATAGTTGGTAGAATATTTCTTTTAACACTTAAATGTAGGTAAATTAAAAATAATTATCCAAGATGAGCTGATTATCGTAAATTAAATTGTTTTATTTTAAGCAATGATTGTAAAAAAAAAACCCTAGTTAAAAGTATTTAAGTAAAGAAACCTAACCTACAACGATTGTTAGTCGTCTTCACCGACTCCCGTTTTCCTAATATCATACCGTCTATTTACTAACTATTAAAAATAGGTCAAATTATTTTATAAAAAAAGAAAAAAATGCTTGCTTACCTCACAATAGTATTTGGCGCTTAAGGCCATTAACACCAAATATTATTTACAATAAAAAAATCATTAACACTATAAGGTTAACATAAAGAAACTGCCTAATATAATACTATGATATAAACACAGTAAACACTTAAATAAATAATAATGTCCGTGACCCTTAGAAAATCATCATTAGTCGTTAAGGAAGACGCAGACAGTAGAAAATACACATAAAACAATTAAAAAGCTAGGACAAACTACGAAGCTTGTGTCATACGGATTTAACGCATATGAAATTATCATTATAATATTTTTTTATGTTCTATCAATGGTAGTTTTAAAATATATAAATTAGTTAGTATGTGTATAGGTTAAGCACAAAATTATGAAAATTTAAGTTCTATACTTAGTTCGTGTTATTTTCGAAAATCGATTAACATCAAAACATAAATATGAGTAGAAGACTCGAAGAAGAATATATTATATGCAATATAAAAGATATAAAATATAACGATCAATTAAAATATTTTTTCAAAATTTAAATCAATCCAACTAAATTACACAATTTTGTCTAGCATTGGTTTTTAAATCATATTTTGTGCTCACTTCAGTAAAATCGAATTGTTGACACGTCCTGCGTGTGTGAAAATGTTCAATCTAACAAATCGATATACAATCGCACACTCACACGTATGTTCATTTACCTTTCACACACAGACGCAAGTACATTTACACTATTTTTATTAAATTATCGGCTTCGACTACTTTTATTACTATTTTTTTCACTATAATTTAAAATTATTCAGCAATGATACAAGTAATAATTAAATACAGAACTGTAATTTCATTCTATTATGTTTATTTTTACAACCTCGGTTTTATGCCATATTTTCAATTATAATATATTAAAAACATAAACAAAAACGAACAATAATTATTATTGGATAAAATCATATTAAAATATCAAAATAATTTTTAGAGTTCATTATTATATTTAAAATGGTACTTTAATTTAAAACTAGATGGCGCTGTACATTATGTTTACATTAAGTCACGCAGACTGCGTATAATAAATATGAATATCATCATCATTCTATTAGATTTATTTTCTTGTTCACAGAAGCATTATCGTACAGTAATTTGGGGAAATATGAAATTCACTTTCGTTTTTCAGGGTGTAGGCATTTTGTAGCATAAAATAAAGAAAAGTGTATACTCGAAAATGCAATAAACCAATAATCCCTATTTTCACTCTTGGACAGGAAACCGTCTCCAATTTGAGGGTCGGCGCTTGTCGTCATCGTCCTTCTTCGTTGACCAAATCCGTTTACCGACAACGAAATTGACCAAAAAGCGTAGAACCGTAAAGTTATTCAATTTTCTATAGACCGACCTTAACTCGATTTTATTTTCTATACATATGTTTCACAGAACGCCGCTTCCACGTCTAAAAGCAATAAAAATACGTGCACTACAATCAAACACAAAAAAATTCGCGAATATACAATATTAAAAAGATAACATATAATAGTTACCGTAAAAAATTATTAAGGCCGTAAATGTAATTACTCACAATTAATTGAAAATGAGTTGAGTAAAATATATTTGAACTTAAATAAAATTTTCAAAGTTTGTCGATTTTATTTAGCATTATTGTAAAATATTGAAATATGACAAGACGGATCAATATAAATACTTTAAATATTGATTTTACTCAAATTTCAACTGAAAACAAATATAATAACAATTGATAATTGATATTTTACGAATATTCAGGAAAAGATAAACTAATATGTAAGTATGCTTCGATAAAATTTTTAAAATATTTCAAAATTTTTTGTCAATTTAATTTAATATTATTGTAAAATATTTAAATATTGAGATATAATAATAAGAATCCGCAAATATATACCATATAAATATCGATTTTACTAAAATAATTTTTATTATAAAAGTATTGAAAAATAATAAGATGAATACTTGTAATGGATTCTAAGATTTTCGATTTAACTAAAAATATTTATTTTAAATCGCTATAAAAAAAAAAGAGATGGGATTTTTCTAATATTTTTATAATATGTTAAGTAATATATGAGTATATTTCAGTAAAATTTTCAGTCGTTAAAACCAAAAATTTACAATTTTATTAAACATTATATACATAAAAACGAAAATTTTACGAAATGGGTATTCAAAGTTTTATGTAAAATCTTATCACTTATATATAATAAATAATGTGAAGACCCAATAAAATTTTCAAGTCTCTTATTTTAAAATTGCCCGAGTTAACGTGAAATAGTAAAATCGAATTCGTCAAAATTTCAGTTTTCGTGAAAAATGCTGTTTTTCCTCGTTCTTTGTCGTTTTTCCTATAATACATAATATATCGCATAGAGTCAATTTTGAGAAATTCATAAAATGAACCTATATAAAGTACCAAATACATTCACTATCGAAAACATATGCTATTCGTGATAATCGGAGCATTATTTCGACTATAAAAAGTGTACATACATAAAATAAAAATACAGCTAAACCAATAGATTTTTCATTTCGCACGAAATTTAATAAAACACGCCTATTATTTTAAAATGTATATGCGTTGCGGTAAAAGCTGAATATATATATATATAAGATATTTAAGATATTAATATAACGCATAATATAAAGAGAAATTTAAAAATTAAAAATTTTTACGATAGGTATATTAACGGAATGATCGTCTATAGCAGGGGTCTCTAATCTACGCCCTCGGGCCGCCAAGTTGACTGATGTTTTGACTATATTATTTATTTATCAATAGTATTTTCTACTATTCTACTAAAATAACAATGATTTCAATATTTCAATATTTAACTCCATCTACTTATGTGAACAGACGTTTTCAAAAATGAAATACGTCAAATTTTAATATAAAACCAATTTAAATAATGAATATTTACAAATGACGCTGTTGATTGGAACTACAATGTTTGATATCTAGAAATTTTAAATGATAAGGTATTTCTAACTTCTCATTAGTAACTCGTATCAAAATAAAACAAATTTAATAAATAAACAATTAAAATTATAGTACGTAATTACAAAAATATATACATTTTCTAAAATCAAAAAATATCTTTTCTAGTCTTCAATTTCATTGTCTATCTATTACTTTAAAAAAATTTGGTCCTCAATGGTAAAGCGTATCTCATATTTATGACTCTCCGCAAAAAAATAGGTGGAGTCTCCTGGCCTATAGAATTGATTTGATAAACGTTATCTAATGTTTTATAAGTTCTATTATCTATTCGTATGTCGTTGTCTCGTTGAATGCCAAATTTCGTTTAAATATAATCAAATTTTCACTCGTACCATTAACACATTATTACCGTATATTTTACTATTTATAAACATAGCACAGACAAAATCACGCGACGTAATTGAGTTAAATAAAGTATATGATACCGTGTGCTGCACATAATATTATTATTATTATTATTATATTGTTATAATATAATACGATACAAGAAGATTATTGTCGTTAATCTGGCGGACAGTGCGAGCACATTACCATTTCGACCAGTGTCCATCAATCATTGTCGGATGGGGTTCACATAGATATGTGTCGTTGCGGCCGTCGTCCATTTATCAAAAGCGTCCGAAACTGATTCGATTTTCGGCGAAAGGGCTCTCTAAAAGGATTAAAGGCGAACGATCGGGGGGCACTGGTCATTTTAATTTCACGCCATGCCACACGTCCACTGTGTATATGCGTATATACATAATATATAATATAAAATTGGTTGTAAATATATTATGCACAGATTTCATGGAAAAAAGGAAGACGTATACTAATGATAGACGTCGAGTTTAGCTGTGAGAAAAACAAAATCAAATATATGAAATCTAATTTTACAAATACAGAACTAGAGAAATTCACAACAAAAACAAATATATAATAATAATAATATTATCATTTTTATAACCACGGTTCATTATAATATTGTAAATATTGTAAATTTGTATATTGTAATATATACGATTAAACTACAGGCGTATTTTAACTTAAAATGAAAAATAAAATAAAATTATAAATAAACTTACTAAAAATTGTCTTTTACGATAAATAATAATTAAATTATTTAAAAAAAAAAAAAAAAAAAATACCTTTATTATTACTTTTTTTCCTCGTATACTTATGTTGCTACAATATTATAATGTAAAACCCAAAGTTGATTAACGTATATATTAATTTAATACGACGCAGCTCAGCATGACCAGAGGCGTTCGGTGAAAACGACAGAAACGCGAACATTGGTCGATGCGGTTAGAGGAGAACGGCAATTTCTTATGGGCAATCCAATTAGCCTCGGTGGCTTTGTGCAAAAAACACAAGGAAAAATAAGAGATGCGGAACCCCCGGAGGCCGATATTATTTTAATCGAATATCTATGTATAGTCACCGGTGTGCTGATAAAAATTGCGTCATCCCACTCGGGTTCTTATATTATTCTCTCCTTTACCTGCACCGAGCGAATACGTAAACTGATTATCGACATTAGTCGGGCTACCAAGTACGGGAAACATAATTATGTTTTTTGACAAACAGATTCTCAGGGACGTAATAAGTAAATTAGATTTTCCGGTGAGCATTTATATTATAATATATCAATGTATATAGGTATATATATCTTATATTATACCTATACAATTTTTTACTCGGTAAATAATATTATATAAAAAGGTTTTATTGAAAACTCGGGCGAGGCATAAAATGTTCCGTTGACCGTGATGACTTCCACATTAATATTATATTCAAAAGAACCGACGGAATATAATAAAATATGCGCGGAGTGATTTTTAATGAAAAATCTTTTACGTCAAAAGTATTTTGCTAATGACCCGTCCAACGGAAAATAATGTGTTTTTAGGGTGGCCGAATTTAATCATCGAATTAAGTTTATTATATTATATATACGTATGTATATAAAGAAAGGGACGGGGAGGAGGGTAAACAGCGAGTTATATATTTTGTGTTATATATTTGATGACATTCTTTTTGTTTCGTTATACTCGCGTATGTTTTTACATTTCAAAAAAATAAAAAATAAAATAAAATACTCTTATACCTGTATTATAATTAGATATATACGAATAAAACTTTTGCTATTTGTGTTTAAGAGAAAATTACTGGCAGATCTTTGTATTTTAACAATCCTCCGTCATTTGTGTACTATAATATAATAGTTGCATATTTATTTAATTATTATAAGTTCAAAAAAAAAAAAAAATAATAAAAATGTTAAAATTAACATCATCCAACCAAACAGTGGTTTTGCGTATGCACAGTATATAATATGTTTTATACTCGTATGTATAGTCATTGGTAAATATAACGTTTTTTAATTAATAACGAATTTTAATTAGTATTAAATTTTAACTGTCGAATCGAAAATTCCGCAATAAAGGACGTTCGATTGTTCCAACAATATATTATATACTACATAACGCGTACACAAAGAGACAAAAACGAATAACCGCATCGTTTGATATTGTTATCACGTGCCTACGACCGGTTATTTATGATAATATAATACGCCGTGCATAGTGAATATAATTAAAATTTGACGTATTAAAACGACAGGAAAAAAGCACATATCTTTCGATCAATATTAAGATATTTCGTATGAATTATCGGTTTATTCGATCATGGGTATAAAATAACTACCCGTGTTACCCGTTGATGATCCGTAATGAGGTGTCTGCGTCCGCGGGGGGCAAACCAATATAGTTATTTCGAGACTATCGTACTCGTGGTATACGCGGTTTATAACAATATAATAATATTATACCACGATTACCGCGTTTTCTCTCACTACTCGTTAGTCACAATTGGTATGTTTCTGCTGGCCCGTAAAAAAAACATAACAATAATAATAATAATAATAATATAACGAACAAAAGATCGAACTTACATTCTTTTGTGAACGGTTCTTGTTGTTCTCGCGCGTTTATTATGTAAATGATCGAGAAGACGTACGATATTATATAAAATATAAACTGTCAGATCGGTATTATAATATAATATTATACACACGTGGTGTACGACCGAGTTTATACTGGGTGATCCGCAGTGTTTGATTTGGTTGGGAAGCAGGAGGACGTAGTACCTTTAGTCTTTACTATTTTTTTTTCTTTCTGGAGCGTAATTATTAAATTCCCTATGATATAGTCACTAAATAATTTTTTTGAAAGTCCGATACTTCCTCTACTTTTTATTTAATAAATCAAGCATTGGTGGTCCGTTTCGCTCAGTTATCGAACAATAACGGTCAAAACAATATACGACATAAATACGTAAAATATCTGTACACACGTGTTACATTATCGGAATGTACATATTATTATCATAATAATGTACATTACGACTACGAGTATAAAAACATAACATAAATGTTATATACGAGAAAAAAACGTATGTTCCTGCTGTAATGAATAACACACCCTGTATATTATGTGTGCCGCCATTCGAAATCCTAAACAAACACGCGGGGGATGCTCGGCTCGCAGGATCCTCGTGACCGGTGACCCCGACGTGTCACATTCGTAAAATAATAATAATAATAATAATAATAATAATAATAATAATAATAATAATAATAAAGTACAGGTAAGCATAATAATAATTTCAATAATAATAATATAATACGAGTATTATAATAATAATAATAATATGTGAGTCTCCGGGGTGGAAAATATATACGTGGTGTATTATTGTGTTTTTTTTCTACTTACAAATCCACATACACACAATATCGAGTCGCGCGTTCTCTTCTCGTTATTCATCAACGTCCGAAATCCATACCGAGCGCGTGTATCGGCCGGACGACGGCCGCGGCGGCGGGATGATGTCCATTGTCTCCTCCGGGGTTCGTCCTCCCAGAAATCGGTGACAGACGCGTGTGCGCGCCTGAACGCACATTAATAATGACGAGTATCCAGGACGGAGAAAATAATAATAAATAAATAAAAAACCGAGGCGCGCGTAATATGCGGGAGGAAAAGGGTAAACGATAATAATAATAATAATAATAATAATAATAATAATAATAATAATAATAATAATAATAATAATAATAATAATAATAATAATAATAATAATAATAATAATAAATTAGAAGAATGATGATGATAATAATAGGTATAATATGGAACGGATTAGAGTCGATCCGTCGTCGTCGTCGTGTGCGTGAACCGCTATGGAATGTGACGGTTTTTTTCCGTTTCTCTTTTACTCTCGTCTCTTTGACCTGTGAACTCTCGACGGGATACATCGTCAGCTTTGCCGAGCCTCCGTTCAGTGGATCAGGACATACCACAAAAGGAACGGAAAAATTAAAAAAAAAAAAAATATATACTGCGTCCGTCCGTTTTATTCTCGGCCGGCGATCCATCTTATATTACTCGATTTATACATAATTTATTATAATATAAATATAATAATAATGGACCTATTATATTTTGTAGACCCGAAACGCATAATTATATCACATTTGTTATTTTTACAACGTATGTGATGTTTTTGAAATGATAACAATGTGTATTACGCGTTTTAGAAGCCGATTAAACGTTTTCAACGATTAATCCAACAGCGATCGCGATCGGAACAAAGACGGAAAAAATTAATCGTCTCGCTGCATCCGGACGTTACATATTTTCTGATTTGAACAAATTTTGCGCGCAAAATAACAAATTCTGATATTATTAAAATGGTCATTAAAAATTACAACTAACTTAACTTACAGGGTATACGAGTAACGCGGTCCATTTTAACCCCGATAATACCGAGTAACATCCCAAATATTATTGTAAATACGCTATTTCTTATTTTCTTTGACACACATTATAGGTATTATGTTTGACACGGAAATTCAGATCACGTCATGATGACTTACAATAATAATTATTATGTCGTGACCGTGGGTCGAAAAAAATTATATTTTGTTTAAACTTTAAGATAGACATAATATGACATCTTAAAATCTCGACGTTTCATAGATTCTACGACGTGGTTATGATATTATGGCAAAAATAACGAGAGATGCAATAAAGTTAAACCTTAAACCATTGACGAGATATTATATTATATAATATAATAATAACTACTATTCATATTGAGCTCGCGTTGTACAATAGTAATAATAATAATATATTATGTTATAGTAGACTACATCGAAACGGTAATTACATCAGTTCGGGACTATAGGGGAATTTCGATTTGGGGCTCCGAATGATATTATCTTATGTAGGATGATATACGCGATTATACCATAATATAATATTTTATATATATTTATACGGTTTAGTGACAAATTACGAGGTTCAGAAAATGCGAAAACACCACTCTTTATATGATTTCGGCCGTCGTCGGAGGTAAAGCGAATGTTTGGCGAGTTGCGGGGGGTGTGCGGCGTCGCAATATAAAATGACGACGAGAGGGGAGACCGGTGTTTTGGTATGAGAGATTGTGTTTAGTTCGGGTGCGGGCGGGGTCGTGTCGCGAACCATCGGCGGCGGAATGAAAAATATTCCGGAAAATATCATTCTCGTGTGCTGCACAGGCTTCGGAAAATATAATAATGTGAATCCATCACGGCCGACTGGCCGCGACGGCGGATATAATTGGCGAAACGTTAATGAACCGGGCCTCCATGGTTCGTTGCGCATTTTTTCCTTCTTTTCCCCGCGTGCACGCCCGTACACGGATTATTCCGTAAGTCGCTGGATGCTGTATATTATATAATAAAAATCCTTCTTGCCACCCCTGGCTGCCGCCGAGTCCTGCAGAACGCGCGGATTTCGTTCCCCGACGACGACGACTCGTTGTATATACGACGTGTGCCGAACGTTATATAGTGTCGTTAAATGTTCGACCTCCCCCCAATCGCATTTTCCGTGGCGGAATTCTTTAACGACGACTCTCGAAAAGCGTTATACCAAGGAAGTATGAAATGATATCATCTCTTCTTCTCTCACTCTCTCTCTTTCTCTTTCTCTCGTCCCGTAGTCACCACGTTTAATCGAATATCATACATACGAGCGACGTGGCCGACGCGCGTATTTGCTGGATTTATCCATATTGTATTATAAATATAATAATATAATATATACTGTCCGAGATTCAATCTAAGCTTATGATGGCAACTATACTATACTCGTATAATAAACATTCCGCGAATACCGACATGGTGCAATTGACAAAACGAACCCCTAGCTACATATTATATACGTTAACCGATGAATTTCGCGTGTCCGTTCACGTATATGAAATGTAGAAATAGTATTTATGTATTATGTTCAATTGTTGTTAAAAGTATTAATTTATATAGGTTATTACATTCGACCAGGAATTTGTATATGCAATAACCGTAACGCCATTTGAAATCTTTAATAATCCAAGAACGTGAAAATTTTATAACCGTAATACACTAATAGTACTAATACCAAATAAAATATTTACGAAATTAAAAATAATTTCAACTTATAATAATAATTTATTATTGTGATATATCCATGTCATTTTGTACGATAAATACGTATTATTATTGTTATCAAATTGCATATTAATGTATTTAAGAGCGTCCGCTATTATAATATAATTCTTATAAATATTTTATTCGAACTCTGCTCGATAACAATATTTATCAGCGTTTATTTGATATTATGAATCCGAATAGCAAATTAGCTATACTCAACGTCTCGAGAGTCAAAATAATATTTTTGAATCATCGAAACCTATATACGAGCCTAATCGTATATCGATACCTAAACCTATATCGTATTATTATTTAATTTTATAAGAAGAGTTCTTGTGGATATTTTATGTATTAATAAATAAAAAACCCAAGTCCACAAAAAATTTTCTTTATTATTTTAACGTTGTCATCTTCAGTACTAAACGTAGACACGTATTGTCGCGTTCGATACGAATCACGCACGCGTCGAAGTTTTGTTTGAACATTAAAAAAAAAAAAAAAAGTTTGAGACGATGCCTCGAGGTGGCGATGGTTGGTCTGGTTTTGTTTGATTTCTATAACAATAAATAAATAATTATAATAAATTTGCTCGTCAAATTCTGTAAAAATATCACGTGTCATATATTATATTATTATATTATTATATTATAACGATGTACCGATGACACAATATACGAATGGATAATATTATTATAATTTTTAGTGTTATATATTATAATAAGTATACCAGATAATGAATCGGCATGACACGACGAAATATTAGGCGCGTGCAAACGTATCGCGAGTGTCCATTAACGGACAACGGAAGAATGTTACTGCGAACCGTAATACAAATACGTACAATAATAATAATAATAATAATAATAATAATAATAATAATAATAATAATAATAATGGAAACGAATGATAATAGTTTTGCCTCCTCCGACCGTTTGCCACGCGTTTCCGTTTCGGCACTTCCTGCAGCGTCGACACGTATCTTCGGATGACGACCGGTAACTATAGTAATTTTTCAAAAGACATGGTAGAAAAAAGAAACCGGAGGGTCGCGTTTGTCGCCAAACGTATGTAGGCTTCGATTGGCACTCGTCTTACGCAATAACGTAATATTATCTATCCGGACGCGTTATTTCTATATGACGCCACGATATTATTAATTATTATAAAATAATATGATAAAAACGTCCGTAAAAACGTCGTTAAAATATATTATTATATTATACGTTATTTGTGTTTTTTAATTGGAACTCGGTTCTGATTAATAACCCTCGGTCCCGAGGCTGCAGGTCGGCATAGGACGTGCGACGATCGTACGCGCGGCGGCCCTTGCAGATATGTGTTATTGTCAAACAGGAAGCGCAGACGGGGTGGCGTCGGGTAACCCGCGATTTGACTTTGACTGAAGACCGTGCAACATCCGGACCGGGTATAATTCGTTACCGGCGGCGCGCATAGTCGAATATTATTATTATTATTGTCTATGAATCGAACGTACGCCGACCTCCGCCGGCAGTCCGATGAGTCACACGCGCGTTTACATCAAATGTAATGAATCGATGCGGTAAATAATAATAATAATAATAATAATAATAATAATAATAATAATAATAA
>JAIUCT010000019.1:1830268-1843096 GCA_021307375.1 Tetraneura akinire | reverse complement strand
AATAATAATAATAATAATAATAATAATAATAATAATAATAATAATAATAATAATAATAATAATAATAATAATAAGATTATATACGTCGCATAAAAAAATAAAAATAAAATAAAAAAACGCGCGGTTCACATGATTATCGCACCATCGTAATATTATGCCATCATTGACGCGCGGTTGACGTTTACATTATACAGTACGTACATAATATTATTATTATGTTACGCGTATAGTAGAGCCGATATTGCGGTAGACGTTAAAAAGTATAATACGATCAAGGAGGACGCGAACTAAACGAATATTTTATTTTATTTCCCCCCCCCCGCACCTATTGTAACTTTCCCTACCACTTTATTACAGTATTTATATTTTTGTGTTTGGGTGAAAACGTTATAATAAGTAATTTCATTAATTTTAATAATTTTAATATTACGTCGGTATGATTGATAACGATTGCACGGGAGTGGAACACCGTTTAATCATGCCGATTACACTTATAAATGTATATTATATTATTATAATATTTATTATTTTTACTATTTAATGTTGGTCTTGACGGGAGCACGGTCGTATACTTAAGAGTAGAGCACCGTTGCCGTTGAACTTGCGAGTTTTTAAAAGAGAAAAACTAATTACCTACTTCTTTTTACGGCAAGTCAAAATATAGAGTTTATTATTAATATTAAATTAATATTAAATATAATATATAGATAAAAATTAGAAATCCCTGATCATGGTTGCACTTAAGTGAAACACCGTTAAAGGATTATAAAACAAAAAACTGTTAAACTGGTATAAAAAACTAAAACTTGGAATGTCCGGATACTTCTGGAGCATGATGGTTGCACATTCGTATGTGGAACACCGTTTTATTAGTATATGAACCCAAAGTCAAGGTACCGTACATTGAAGGCCCCTATATAATATATATACGAGTATATATATATATTATCTCACATCGACCAAATACGTACCTTTGTGTTTTAAGAAAGTGCTCTTTTTTTTACAGAAAACATAATAATCCTATTTATTTTTATTAACTTACACGTGGTCTTTTATTTAAAATTTATATTTAACAATTTTTATTATATATTTACATAATATATTTAAATATTTAGAATTAATTATTATTGATAATCCTAGCCGCAATGAGCTTTTAGCTCCCATCGCCCTCTTATCGGTCCGTCGCTGTAACTGTCGGTCCGTGACGCGTCACTATAATCATTTTCAGAACGATAGTCGGTTAAACGGTTGTTACGGAGTTTGGGCAATGTACAATTTTTCTTACAATTAAAGTCTAAATCAAAACGAAAAAGGAAAATTGTAATAATGTTTTATTAATTTCTTCCCCCATTAATTCGGTAGAAATTATTATAAAACAAGTATAAATAAATAAATAATAATAATAAAATTTTCAAGTCTCTAAGTTCAATATAAATGCTCATAAAATCCCTTGTCACATAATGCCCATATCTGACAGAACTTCGCTCAAAATACTTATTATCGAATGCGATAGTTTATCATTGCATTCAAATTCTAATTAAAATTAAACCCTAAAACTATAATTGGCTACCTGTATCCCTGCGGCAGGAGTATCAGCCCTTCTTTTTTATACTTTAAACAGCTATAAAAAAAAAAAAAAAAAAACAAATAGTAAAAGTAATAATTCACAATTAATTGGAACTGCGTTAAGTAAATATAAAATGTATTTAAGCTTCAATAAAATTTTCAAAATTTTTAGAAAATTTTTGTCAATTTTATTTAAAATTATTGTAAAATATTGTAATATTATATAATAAGAAAAATCTATATTTTCAGTCAGATTACAATTTTCGATTGAACTTTTTAGTTATTTAGTTATATATTTTTATATCAACTTGAAACAGCTATAAAAAAATTGAGATTAGGAATTTTTCTAATATTTTAGTATGATGTTAAGTAATATGAAAGTATACTACAGTAAAATTTTCCGACCTAAATACCAAAAATTGCCAATTTTATCAAACAATATATAGGTATGTGAAAACGAGAATTTTACGAAATATTCAAAGTCCAATATTTTGTAGAAAAATTAACATAACGATTCCAAAATTTTACCAAATATATATACTAGCTATGTGAATACTCAAAAAAAATTTCAGGTCTCTATCTTAAAAATTGCTTGAGTTATCGTGAAATATAAAAATTTAATTCGTCAAAATTTATTTTTATGAAAAATGCCATTTTTTCGTCATTTTTTCGTCGTTTTTTCTACCGCTTAGAGTCAATTTAGAGAAATTCGAAAAATGACCTAAATAAAGTACCAACTACATCCACTTTGCTACCGAAAACATACCCTATTAATAGTATTAATGAAAATTGGAGCATTATTTCGGGTCGTAATTTTGTACACAGACATAAAAAAAAAAAAAAAATCACACATCATTGTAAAACCAATACATTCTTCGCTTCGCTCAGGAAATAAAGATTGAGTTTGAGATATTCCTAATATTTTGGAAATATGTTAAAATATATGTCAGTATGCTTCAATAAAATTTTCAATTACCTAGATTATTTAGTAATTATTGTGAATATAGAATATTCACACGAGGAAAATTAAAGAGGTATAAATAAAATGATCAAGTAAAAAATATCTAAAAGAATGATTAACCGTTACCCAAAATTATCCAAAACCGGTTACAAAGAACAGAAAGGAAATTTTCAATAGTTATATAGGTTTTAAAACAGTTTTTAAATAAATTCGGTCTAATACGGATCTTATGAGAACAAAATATACAATAAAAAAATAGTTTCCATTAATGAATTTGTTTATAATAAATATATTAGGTATAGACTAATTATATAGTATTAATTCAAGCTGAGAATATTAAAGTTGTTAAGGTACCTATAATAATTATTGTAAAAGAAGGAAACAATATCTTACTTAAAAAAAAATATGTAATTTTTTGAAACATTTAATTAAATAATCTTATATAAATAATTGCATCCATACTTATGATAATATTTAAATATTTAATGTTTATACAATTGTTTGACGTATGCACGTACCCATAATAATTTAAATAAACGTTGAGTATAAAAACCAAATGAAAAAATATAATAACAGTATATAGAATAATTAATTCTAACAGCTTAGTCGATTTATGTGTTTAAATTTTAATAAAATCGTAAAAGATGTTGTCAGTTAAACTATTATTATTTTTCTTAGTGTGTTTTAAGTCGGTGGACGTTTCAACAACAGAAAACAATAAGAATCTTATTATTCACGAATTGGAGGAATTAAATTTAGAACATATAGATATGACGAAAATGAAAGATGAAAATTATATATCATGCAAAATGACGAAAATGAAAGATGAAGAGTACAATATTTATTATGAAGATACAAGGAATCTTCTTGGTGATAATGATAATAAGTATGGTTATTATTATTTGATGAGTTGTATATTCTCTGAACTAATACACTGCGAGATTAATATATCCAATATAAAAAATGAGAAACGCGTTTTATATGATATTTATAGATATATTATTAAAATTATAAATAATTTCTTGGAATTTTTGGAAAAAAATTTGTATCCTCCGGTTGAAACAGATTTTGTAAAATCTTTATTTTCATTATATTTTAAAATTATTATTATAGTAAGACACAAAGATAATAAACCACCTTCTGATTTGATAAATATATTAATTGACGCAATTAATGATTTACAAAAATTCATGGCATTTAATTGTCAACTACCATACACTTACAAATTAAAAATTCCTGAATATAACTATTTTGAATTTCCTTGTACTACAAAAATTGATAATACAGTTAAATATATAAAAGACAATATATTAAAAAAACGTAATAGTAAAGATTGTAATATACAATTACATACGCTGTTGAATGTAGAAGAATTAACGGATTTATTTAAACAATTATCATGTGTAAAATGGGAATTTATGGATCATAAAATATACAATATAGAATATATACGTTCTAAGGTAATCGAAACAGACGACGTCGATATTATATTTTGGTATATGAAACTTGTATATAAGACAATTATAATATTAATAATCGAAGAAACAAAGAAAAATTTAAAAAAAAAAGAATATGAACATCTTAAGAATAAGTTTAAAGCTATCAATTTTATGTTTTCAGATTTAATAAATCTGCCAGAGGAATTAATCGATTTTTTTACATTATTAAAATCAGATAATATAAAAGAAATTGAAAATCAAGAAATATTAATGTTTGAAACATTTCAAAATATTTTTTCTAAAAATGATGAACTTGAAAAAGCCCTTAATTTTCCTCCAGTTAAAATTAGAATAGAGAGTCCTAATTTAAACGGTGAAACAGAAAACATTTTTCAATTAATCATGAAACATGAAAATGTTATCAAATGTTTTATTAAATATTTTGTGTTTCTACATTACTACTATAGAAAATATACTCCAAGAATGAAGAATGAAAAAAATGTACAGAACTTTTTTAATGAGAAATTTTTAAATCCAAAGATTAATGTATTATCCACAGAAAATGAAACGAAATGTAATAGTGTTTGTGGCATGAGTAAAATATTGCGTCATATTATTAATTACATTAGTTTTTTTGAAAATGATGCTAATTTTAAAGATACAAATAATTTACTCAGATTTATAAATAACTCTACAAAAAACGTTGTTATTATTATGAATAAATTAAATAATTTTTATAAAGAACAAGAATTTAGTTATACAAATTTCAATTTTACAAAATTAACAATGGATTATATGAGTAGTATTGTAAAAACCGTATTTCATCCTAATAGAAATAGTTATAGGTGCGATGAAATAAAACGGTTAGTTTTAGTTATTATAAACGAGTTAAATATGTTTGGGAGAAAATACTGCAACTATAATACGAATTTTGAGGAGAATAATGAATTTATTATTCGTTTTGTTGGACTACCAGATTATACTGAAAATGAATTGGAATTTTTACAAGAACCAATACTTAAAAAATTATATAAGGAATATGAGAAAATTAAAGAGCAATTTAATAAATACAAAGATGTAATTGAATTAACTTGGAATAACAAATACAAAACTATAGGATATATATTTTCAAATATGATGGTTATAAAGAATAATAATATTATTCGTAATCCGAAGATGTTATTTGCATACTTTGATGTATATTTTTCATTTTTATTATCGGTGATTTATTGTGAAACATTTAAAAACGAATATATATCATTGATAAAAGATAATAATTTAAATTTATACCTTTACTTATTAGATTACACTGATAAAATTAAAGAAGCATTTCCCTCAAAATATCACTACATTTTTGATATTTTCGATTTTAAACAATTGTTTGAAAAACAACTTAATGAAAATGATATAATCATAAAGAAATGGAAAGAGTTATTTGAAAAACAATTTAAAAAATTTGGAATCTTAATTAAATTCGATAAACTAGAATCAGAAGAAAAAAAGGTTTCAAAAGAAAAAAGAAATGAATCAGAAATAGAGGAGTCTTCTGAAGTAAAAAGAAATGAATACGATTCACTAGGACAAGAATTAATTGACTTTAAAATGAAGTATAAAAGATTAATTGAAAATCTATTATCATCCGTAAAAGAGGTTCACTTAATTGTTGAAGAATATCAATTACCTAATTATTAAATTGGCATTTGGGTAAATCAAATATTTTTATTATAATAATATATTATATTAAAACACAAGGTTTAGCATTGTTCTTGTATATTAACATTATACATATAAAATTATCTTTAATTCATTATACTATGCACACATTCTAAAAATACAATAAATTTTACTATAATTTTAATTATTTCAATTATATTGTTGTATCTTATAAGTATAACATAACATAATTATTATTTATTAGAATATTATCTTAATGAATATAAAAATATAAATGTTTATATTATTTAACCCAAATTTGTAACTAATGATCTAACTTTATTCATTTCCCACATAATTTAATTAAAAATATTCATTAGTAGGTATTAATTCAATGTTGTTTTAATAAAAAAATGAAAAACGGCTTAGTTTTTTTTATTTGTGGTCAATAAATCCCACAATCCATATTTACTAATTCAATTTGTATTTTGTAATAATTATTATAATATACTGAGAATAGAATAATAATATTGTATTTATAACTATTACTATTTTACTAATATTATTACTATAATTTTATCAAATACATTATTCTTTATTATTTAATTAATATTAATATACGTCTCTTTTAATTATTTTACAAGTATGACTATTAATATCGTACATTATTGTCGATTAAAAATATACCTACATTAAATTTATTATTAATTATGTATTCCATATAATTATTATTCAGTTACATATTAGATATTATATGTTAATTTAAAAATAAAATAAAATATTATAGTAATTATGGTGTTTTTCTTTATAATTGCATTTAAATTTTTATCAAAATTCAACACTATGGTTTTTATACTTGTAATCCCGTATTCTCGTTAATTGATTTCTATACTTTATACTTAAAAAATAAAATGTTAATTTGTTAAGTTAAATGTAAATATATTTCAATAAAATTTTCAGACCTTAATGCACAAATTTGCCCATTTTATCAAACATAAAATACAATACATAAAAACAAGAATTTTACGAAAGAATCAATGTCCTATATTTTGTAGAAAAATTAACGTAACGGTTCCAAAATTTTACCACATATATATAGTACCTGTGTGAACGCTCAATAAATCAATATATTAATATAAAAAATAATTTCAATCGACTTAACATATTTTAAAAACATTAAGTAGGTCATCTATGTAAATAAAATGCCATTACTTGTTAAAAGTATTATAGTAGGTATACCAATTGTTTTTTTCACCGTGACTATTTAGATTAGTTCAATTTCAATATAATATTAATATGTACCATCGCAAAGACACCAACGTAATAGTTTAATTTTATATATAGTACCTATATGAACATGCAATAAAATTATCAAGTTTCTATCTTCAAAATTGCCTGAGTTATCGTGAAATATTGAAATCAAATTTATCTACATTTCAGTTTTTGTGAAAAATGCCGTTTTTTCATTGTTATTTCTATCGCATAGGGTCAATTTTAAGAATTCCGAAAATGATCTAATTAAAGTACTAACTATATCGACTTTCCAACCAGGGTACATACGCTTTTCGTGAAAATCGGAGCATTATTTCGGGTAGTAAAAGTGTCTTCAGACATAAAAACAAGAATTAATAAGACAAATATCATTGTACAACTAAAATAGATTCGACTTTGAATGTCAAAAGTCATAAGTCATAAAGATACTACAAAAATTTCTCAGAGACATAGACAATATTATTATATAGGAAACCAGACTGTTTTTTTCTTTTTTGTATGAATACAAATTGTCAAATTCAACAGTATATTTATTTATTTTTATATACCTACCTACAAAATTCATAAACACATGATATAATATTTTATAATTTGTATTAAGAATAATAAATATAATATGTATTGGATTTAATGTAAATTTAAAAATTTAAATTTATAAACTATCTATACATTAGTTTATTTTATAACTTAATAACCTAATACAATTATTACATAATATTTCAAAGTAAGTTTATATAGTACCCAAGGTTTTTAGTAAATTTTATTCTTATTAATTATTTATCGTATTTAATCGTTTATTTTTTTTATTTGATTCGAAAATTCATATATTATCATCCATATAACATTTTTCATTATAATTATTGGTTAGGTATTATTTAATTCATGTATTCAGTGAAAACAAGCAATTATCTATCCAGAATCCAGATATGAGTTACGGATGACAACTCTTCCTTCAATATATATCATTATACAATTATTTTGGTAAGCTCCTATGTCCAATAACAACAAATTTTTTGCAAATATTTTAATCATCTCAGCCAGTCAAAATACATTTTTTTGAGTTTCAATCCAATTATTATCATATAGGTAATAATTTTTTTAGATTCGATCGAACAAATTTTTTTTTAAATTTTATTACTAAGACTAATATTTTTTTATTATACAAAAAATTAAAAATTAATACTATAATTCTAATTCAAATAATGACGTAATCAAAAAATATACATAGCTGTAGAAAGGAGCTCAATATGGGTTATTTTATATGCCCCGCACTACATACTCTGTAAATCAGGACTAGGTAGCTGCTGCAATTGTTGTTTGCTCAACATAATCTACAATTGTGTTTACCGATGACTACGACGATATGAGCTACTTAAAACGGCTACTGAATTATGGTGGAGCTTAATAAATGCATTATTGTTACACATTATAAAAAATTTTGATATTTTTTAAATTTAAAAAAAAATTTTTTTTTACCTGCTCCTCGGAGATATAATATGATGTAGTAGTACTTTAAAGAAAAATATGCTTTTAGAAGAAAAATGCAATAATTATGTTGAACCTTAAGTTTTTGAACTATATTGCATTAGTTATGGCTGAGGTGATTGAAATACTTATAAAAAAATAGCTTTTATGAATATGATTGGATATATGTTAGGTCCGGGGCATATACAATAACCCATATTGAGCCTCTAAGCTCCCATACGTGCCTCTTTTTGTGTACTTAAGAACTATTCACTTGTATAAATAATAATACTTAATACTTGTACTTAATAATATTGTATAAAAAAAAAATAAATATACTGTCTTACGAAGATAAAGAATACGTCTGTTCACTATAATAGGTAATGGCTATTATATTTATTATTATTTCGTGTTTGTAACATATTATCGGGCCAAATAATAATAGACTATCGATGATACTGATAAAAAATGAAAGTTCGCTGATGTAATTTAATTTTTTAGAAGTCTGTCGTAACTAAATAAATAAAAGGACTATATATTTATATACGTGTCCTTAAATATTCTACAAATAACGCTAAAAGCTTCCTGCTCGTGCCTTTGATTCTGTTTCTTGTGATATACGCACATAACGTTATAATATAATATAATATTTTTTTTCGTGTTTGTTCAAGTCCGATGGCTGAAATTTATGTTTTATATTCTCTTGTGCATACTATTTCTACGATATACTATTGACAGGGTTATTTTATTTCGTTTAAAACGTTTTTTTTTTTATCAAATGTACAATAAGGGGGAATAATACGTCTGCATTTAGGTACATTTAGTTCGACAGGATATAAACGACACGCCCACTAAAACTGCACAAAGTTAAAAAGTTTATTCACTATTCTTCAGTATGTTATTTCGGTGGTGCTTTGCTTTTAAACTATTATTTCGTATCGTACCTATATTATATATATATATATATATTTTAAACAATTATTATTCTAATGAGTTAACAATATTGATTATTAGATTGTTTTCACCATCGTAGATTTAATTTTTTTAATTTTACGTAATTTTGAACACATTACATAAATCGAATATTATTTGATCATTTCCCGTCAAGTTTTATTATTATTGATCAGTTTTCAAGTAGGTATGTTTGTTACTCTCAATTCATTATTATAATAGTATAGTAATAGTATGTGCCATATAAGGTGATTCAGTAAAATCAAACAATTATTTTGATTTATTCCCATGATTTTATGCGATGTTACTTATAAAACTTTATAATCCTCCCGTCAGTTTCGAAATACCATCCAATGAAAGTATTTGTTTTTAACGGTACTTAAATTCATAAATAAATCTGTATAATCTGTATAATGACGAGGATTTTATAGGTTTTTAATAAATAATGGAATTATATATAGATCTAAACGAGTATTATTGTGATAACATTTATTGGACGTTACTAATTTTAAAAGTAATACGGTATGGCCAACCGAAAGTCACTTAATATATTACTCAATTGATTTAATTGAGGGGAGAAGCATCACATAAGATCAAAAACCAATATATTTATATTATAATATACTGGTACATTATTAATAACTTCACTTCTTAATAACATTTTCAAAATTCATTTTGCGTATACACATAATATTATGAGTTATAAATTACGTAGCACTCTCATGTTAGGAAATTGGTACCTAATATTTACAATTGATTTGTAAATATAAATGAAAATTTATGATTTTTTTTAATAAAATATTGTTTTAGTTAGGTATATTATATTTGATTTTCGTTGATTTGACGTGGGTTTTTTATGAAATTGAAGACAATTATTATTTATAACAACGATAATTTTAAATAATAATAATAAATTGAATCAAAAATAGATTTAAAATTGTCCGACGGATGCTGTTGTATAACAATTTTCTTTAACGGATCGCATTAAATAATTAATTACTAACTATAATATTTTTAATAGTGCAGCGATCGCGGGCGTTTTACCGGTCGTGGCAAAGACACGAATGAAATTTGAACGCGGTAATAACCGCGTTTACGGTACAATGTAATATGCATATTAGGTACCTATAATAACACCTATTCGTACAAACCGAACGGAAATTTAATTAAAAAATAATCAATTGATCGTGGTGCGACTGTATACAGCGGTCAACGTGTCCGCGATTATAATTATAACATGCCGTCCGAATGTTCGTGTCGTTTGTGTGTATATACGCGAATTTTTTTTTCCCCGCCGCTGCTGCCGCGACAACATTGTAACTTTTCCGTCGGCTGTCGGAAGGGTTCTACGGTCAGATTCGACCGACTGTCACCGACTATACGCCGTCACTGTACCGCGATTTTAATCAGTACATCCGAACCGGGTATATGGTAATGGAAAACGTTGCAATAATTGACGCGGTCCGGTCGGGGGTTTTCGCGATTTCATTGACCGCACACAAAAGGTACGCGTGTACTCGTAAAGCGTTGACCAGTGGCTACATTGTCGGTCGATCTGTACATGGGGGAGAGTTTGTCTGACATTTGTTTTCGAATGCAGCCCATTAAACACTGATTAACATATTGGCGACCGGGACCGGGGGATTATTGTTTTTAGTTTTCAAAACAAACGTACAAAGCGAATATCGAGACGGATATACAACAACAAAAAAAAAAAAAAACATTATACGAGCATATATGGGTGTAAAAAAAAAAAATTGATTAAAAGTTGAGTCAACATGACCGGAAAGAATGAACGATATAATTAAAATAAATTTACCTATCTACTCTAAACTTTGACCGTATATTGTAATATAATATAATAAAAAATATATTATTACTCGCGCAAAAAGCTTTTACGCAAATTGTTATGTGATTATCGGATTTGCCCGTAAAATAGCGTAGGTACGTCTCATTAAAACCGTTTTTTTTTTATTTTCATTTTATCATCGATTCATCACAGTGATGATAAAATATTGATTGTATAATCTATAAAGTGTCCTAGGCGTATGTTCTCTTTCTTATAATATGTTTGCAATTATATTGATACAACAATACGATCATGATATTATACTCCCAAATAGAAAGAATATTTAATTTTAATTTTAAATATGGCAATGAAGTTGCCCCTCATCATCTTATACGATTTTAACCAAAATTACGTCAATATTCAGTAAATTAATTGCAAATAATTACAAATTGGTTTTTAGAATTTGGAAATTACAATTAAATGTGTTAATTTACATTTTAAATTGACAGGGCTATGTTCATGCAGAATTTCAGAGCACCCACTTTTTCCAATTTTAACCAAACTTATGTCAAAATTTAACCAATTAATTGTAAATAAATGCAAATTTGTATTTAGAATTTGCAAATTAAAACTAATATTTTTTAACGAATTTTTGAAAATATCGCCAACTAATATCGTAACATGAATTTAGTTATAAAACTTAGTTAAAAATGAAAATTTACACTATTAATTTGTAAATTGTAAAAACCAATTTTCAATTATTTGCTAAACACGAATGTAGTGTTTTGTTTAAAATCGAATGAGGTGTGGAGGATAACTCATTACCATATAGTAAATTTGTTAAAAAAAAAAAAAAAAAATAGATGGACTATCGCGTCTACTACGATATTTTAATTAAATTTAATGCGTTAAAAACGTATTCATTTGAATTCCCTTTAATAATAATTATTGTATGTAATATTGTACCTTGTACGATAACAATATTATGACGTATAATATTTATTTTATATTTTAGTATTTTTCGCCCTTCTCTATTTTTTGGAAAATAAATATCGGCCATCCCTCGAATTTTAGTTCGATTGTTATCGAGGTCTCCTGTCGGCCCGTGTGTTTAAAACAGAAACACACAAATATTACAATATTATTTTATATAATAACAATATGATAATAGTGCCGACTATACCGCTAAATGCGTTCAAAGCATTATTATATAGGCTATAGGCATATATTGTTTATATATAGCAGCGACCTTTTGTTAATTTCGTTTAAATTTCGCTCCATCACAATTCACAATCGGCCGTCTTTCGGAGAATACGGTTCGGGGCGTATACACGCTTGCACCGGAAACGTTTGTTTACACCCGACCGGTACTACCCCGAATGTTATATGGTATATTATATATATATGCATAATACAAAATAGAATATTATAATGTAGTAATAATGTTCGGGAGCGTAAGTGCATGACGACACTTTGGACACACGACTAAACGACGCGTCTCCTTACTCGGGGGTGGTAGTGTGGTACGACGGTGTATTATTGTATATACACTTGCACAGTTATATATTATAATAATTATATAATATATATATATAATGTCCCCGTTCGGTTTTAATGTACCGAGGGCGGTCGAACAAACGATCGTTTCGGAAAACTTTGACCGAAATCCCTTTTGTCTTACCGTTCAATAATAATAATAATAATAATAATAATAATAATAATAATAATAATAA
>JAIUCT010000019.1:1773815-1820591 GCA_021307375.1 Tetraneura akinire | reverse complement strand
TATTATTATTATTATTATTATTATTATTATTATTATTATTATTATTAATAAACATTCCTATGTTATATTTATTATTTATGCATATATATACACTTTAATATTGTATAATACGATGGGCATTATTATTTTGTCCGGGGGCGACGCAATGGAGAGTAGAATATTATATTATTATTTTACGTCATCGCTGTCAAATAAATCCGAGGGTATACAGTCATGCGTTCTGTTTGTCGCAGATGAGGTCCCCAGTGACCGCGGTCCTGCAGTAACTCCCGGGTTACCGGGCGAAATGTACAGAGATATTATAATATATATTATTATAAAGTCGCGCGCGATTTAACGTGTAAATAATAAATCTGTAATTACTAATAATATTGTTATGTTGACGGAACGTCTCGTATACGTTTACGGTTTCACAACGATGTTGACCGTCGTCTTTTCGCGTATGCCCAACTGCGTTCATTTGCTATTAATAATATTGAAGTCTATGTATTGTTAACATAATATTCATCATGTATAGATCAGTACGTCATGAAAAATATTAAAATTAATCCTATCACGCGTCATTACAAATTACACAAATTGAAACTTTTAAATTATTGTAAAAACTAAAACTGCGTTTTAACGACATAATAATGTAAGGTTACAACTAAAATGTACAGATAAAAATTGTAGAATAATATACTTATTAATTTATTATAAATCATTGGAAAAAAAATTTAACATAAGCCAATCAGATAAAATAGTGGAAATTACACCGTGAAATCAGTAGAAGTCTTCTATCAGTATAGATAATAATTTTCTACATAAACAATAATATACAAATATTCAGTATTCGTATTTACTAATAAAAAAAAATATGACGAACCATATTATACTCTATCTCTATAGTCTGTATTCTATATTATTTTACAATACTTTTATCGTATTATATTATATTATGTTGTAATAAAACATCAAACATGTAATATAATATGATATATTATAATAGTAGGTATACGTGGTACGTGTATTTGAATTGAATTATCGTATTTGCTAATGTTTAACAAATCATAAAATCAGAGTATCAACAACAGACAGCAAAAAGATTAGAGAAAGATTTAATTTAAATTTAAATTTTTTTTTTATTTTTAAGTCTATTGTTTGGGAAATATTTTCTAAGTAAACCCACTTAGTTACTTTAATCTTTATATCCATAAAGGTTTTTATGAAACAAAAAAATTTTTCTGCTACAATATATAATTTCCGTTTGAAGTCTTTGTGTCACGAGGCATGCGAGGGTATAACCCTTTTTTCATCTATTGTGATGTTCAGCGCAGTCAACACATATATATTATGTTTATATATTATGTCTGTGTGTGTAAAACATTATAATATAAGTCATATTATATATATATAATATACGTATAAATAATTCTCTGTGTACGACTATATTATGGATGGTCTGTCTCCGTAGCCCCAGGTTTTAATCTTCAGTCGTAAATTTTTAAATAAAACCCTTCGGCAGTTTTCGACAATTAAAAGCTCAAACTACACCGTCGCATCCTGCGTGGTCGTCCTCGTCGCGTATTCGCGAGTTTAGTAATTGAGCGTGGTGTACTAAAAAAATAATATAATATTATATAGTAGTGGTAGTCTTCATTATTATAATGCGTTCGCCCTTTGTGGTTTTAATATTTTACATTTAAATAAGACTATATTATAATAAATGACGTTTCTAAACGGATAGTTTTATTGATCATCTCTGCGAAACGCCGACCTTACTCTCCTTCTTTTTTATTTATTACTAAAAATAGTCACGAGGACATTATTACTATTATTAAAACGTCGAGTATAGGTAATATTATTTTTGCGACTTTGTAATGCAATTTTGCATATTCGTCGTGCATATTTCATTTCATACATTTTTATCCATTATTATTATTATTAGGTATCAAGGTCTAAAAATATAATATTAATTTTATCTTAAAAATGCATACATATACAATTTTTTATTGATGTTTCATGATATTAGAAGTATACCTGCAGAACATAAATTTTTTTTTAGATGGAAACATATAATATTTGCACAAGACTCGAATAGGACAAATTTTTTTAAGCAAAATTGATATTAGAACTATCCTTTTAACTCTATATTGATTCAGTTTAAACAATTTTAATTCTTTCATGTTACTAAAACATTATATTATTATATATAGTAACTAAATATTACAAAATAATACAACAAAAAATTTAAATTGTTATAACTCAATAAATATTGAAAATAGAAAAAAAAGCTTAAAGAACAAAGTTATTTAACAAAAAATGTTTGCTATTCGAATTTTGTATAAAAATTAGGTGTTATCATATAAAAAGAAAAAAAAATACAAGTTTTATACCTCACTCACATACCGAAAAATAGTTAAAATTTTGAAAATTGGTCTGAAATGTCTGCTGCAGGTATACTTTTGACATCAAGAAAAAAGTACGTACATGCCCACAGCCCCACCCATTTCGAATTTTTTAATTTTTTAATTATTTGAGGTGGGTGGGGCGGGAGACACGTTGTCTCCAGCAGCACCCGTAGTAATTTTAAATTTGCGGAAAAACTAAAATCATGCAAATTGTGGTAATAGTCAAGCAAATTCATGCGAATTGCATGCTAAATGTTGGCGTAAAAAAAATTTAAAAATTCGAAATGGGTGAGGCTGGGGACCTGTACGTGAAAAAATTTCCATTTGTAAATATGATCGTCCGGTTGAAATATTTAGTGGTACTATATATTATATAATATATAATAAGTATTTTATCACACGACGATGCTGGGCATTTTTCGCGGATTAAAAGACTCGCCGCTCGTGTCCTGTAATTATTATTCTATATCGATTGTATACGCGTTATAACCGGGAAAACATTATAATATTTAAATTATATAGCGGTTACAATAATAATAATCGTGGCCGTCATATAAAAATAATAATCGAGATCTACCGCAGCGCAAATTATTATAGGTACATAATATATTATATAGATAATATACAATAATATGATTTCGAAATATTGCTCCCCGGCCGTGGTTGGTATAACCGACCGCCCGACGACGGTTCCCACCATTCGCCCGGTTCTTGTACCTATATACAATATAAATATACATTTAATTTTTTATATCGTGCGTTTTAGAGTGTATTGCGCACGTCGACGACGCTTCTGTTTTTCCACCCCCTTCGTCGAATATTATATACGTGTGACGGGTTCAATTAATTACACGCGGGGTAAATAACAATATATATATATAAATTAATATTCGGTTTACTGTACAATATTATAATGAAATGTACACACACGTATATACGCACGACATAATAATAATAATAATAATAATAATAATAATAATATTGTTTAATATACCTGTCCGTCAATAAATGAAATAATTCGTGCCCTCGTGTGTTGTTGACCCTGCGGTCCGTATACGTCATCAAACATAATAATGTTCTAGTATTTGCTCGTCGACGTTCGTCGTCAAACACACGTATTACGAAACTGATTCCCACGATTGTCCGCCAGACCGCCACCCTCCGGCGAGGAGAGGACTAGGATTTCGTCGGCGACGAAAAAATAAAAAACAAAATTAATATATATTATGTTTTTTTTTTTTTTTTTGTTTTTTTTTTCGTCTTTTATTTTTTATCGTATTGTACCATATAGATCTATAAACGAATACAATATTATCGTATAGTAATTGTATACATTTTTTATGTTAATTATCGATAAAAATAATGTATTTATTTTTACAAAATAATTCGTATCATCGTCCCATATGGTTTTCATTATATTATAATATTCTTATCGTCTTATTAATATATAAAAATATTATCACATTAAAAAAAAAAAAAAAAAAACAGTTATTGAGATTTACTCAATCGCCATTCGGGTACTTCGGCAGATTTTCCCGTAAACCAAATGAATTGTGATACAAAATTAAAATGGCTAGTTTTTATTAATTCTGAATCAATACGAAATAATATTATCTCTTATATACAAGCGGCACGCGTGTATCGAACAAATAATATAACATTGTATTTGGGATTTTGAAAAATGTGAACTCTTCGAGTGGCTCATCAATCAAAAGTCGCAGTCCCTACGGGAGCTGTTGTACGCCGAATACGTATTTGACCGGAAGTACAGACGTATGCAAACCGTTTCCGGTTTCACGGGTAATTTATCTTCGTCTGCCGGAACTTAATAACAGATTCGATTAATCTCGTGGCACGCGTTTGTACGACGATGACCCGTCCCGTATATGTGTATATAATATACATTATTATATAATGTAATATTTAGTTTTATTCTTATTTTTATTGATTCTATTCTCGTTTAAATCCCGTCGTCGATAATATTATATATGCCGAAAACGATAGGATTAAATGTAATATAGTTATTATATTATATATAACGGCAAAACTGATAATTTCGTTTTTTATTATACGTTTCGTATTTTATTTCTTATTCTGGGTATAATCTACTCTACAAGATTTTTTGTCGCCATCATAACTTCACGAGTCACGACACTTCTCTCGATCATGAATTATATTTCTCATCCAATCATTTACTCCTATCCTTTTTAGATCTTCCTCGACCACATCCATCCATTTTTTTCCTCGGGCGTCCTCCTTGTCTCTTACCCGTTAGTTTACAGTACTGTTTTTATTATTTTATCGTCACTTCCACGCATAGTGTGCCCAAACCACTGGATTCTCTGCAGGACTCTTATGTAATATTTAATTGGAGTCATTCCTGTTTCATCAATTAGTTCTTTGTTAAATTTTCTCCTCAACATACCACTGTTTTCGTCTAATTTAAGTCCACAGATCATATATATATATATACCCTGTAGACATCTTAATATTACAATACACGTATAATATATGATATAAGAAAACTGTCGCGTCCCAATACGCGAGTATAGACGTGAATAACGAAAACAAACATAAAAACATCAGACGTTATTATATTATTATTACAATACCTATATGACAAATACATAATAATATCGTGTTTTAGTATGATTATATTATTATACCTTTACGCGTCTATTTATTCAAGTCTTCAAACGAATCGTTTGAATGCACGCCTGTATTATATAGGTAATACGAGTATAATACGTATACACCTACACGATAATACGATAAAATATTAAATATACGCGTCATGCTTATATTATTATATTATTATGCATGCGTATTTTTTTGTAAATTGAATTTAGCCTAGCGTTTATATATGCTTTTTATATGAGGTATGCGTGTAAATACACCAAAAACAAACGGTTTGACGTCGCGAAAACTCGATAAACTTATATTTCGTCGTATATAAAGCAATATACACGCGATGAATTAATAATAATAATAATAATGATAATAATAATAATAATAATAATAATAATAATAATAATAATAATATTACTACAATACGCTCCAATTCGCGCGTTTCGTACATAATTTATTATAATAATAATACGCGAATATAATGCGTTTTTCGCAAAAGGAACCGCCGGTAGGGTGTCGGGGTGCGAAGAGAATCGAATTTACACGGTTTATTACGTTGGATTTTAAACGCGTTATTATATCAAAGCTTTGTCAAAACGTATACGCCCAAGTCATATTTATAGTAATATAATAATACGAGTTGGTGGAAAATAATATAACGCGGATTGTTTTACGCGATCGTTTCATATTATTATAATACCTATCATAATACGATATTATGTCCCAAAAAGCGCGACGCCCGGGTCTTTTCGTATAATATGTAATAATATAAGATATGATTATACAGTATTAAACGTTATATATTTATACAGAGAGATCGGAATAATAATTATTATTTGGAAAAGCGAAACATCGTGTATAATAAACAAACGTAATAATATTATGTTATTATTACTATATAATGCGATTCACGCCTAGATTTGTTTCCGTTTTTTACCTATTTATAATATCATATTCTCTTTTCCAACCTATATACCACGGTTGTAATATTATAGTCTATTCCTGTTCCATTCCCAGCAGTTTCCATTGAGGAGATCACATCGCGTATTTTATTTTTTAACATTGTGGCGTCAACTCTTCGTGTTATAAATTATAATTTATACAAATGTATGTGGAAATATACGTGGAGGAAGGGATATTCAATATTCATCATCGTGATTGATTTGCTTTCCTCATGGTAAGTAGGTACACTCTCATCTAAGTCTTACTCGTATATTTTATATTACATAGTGTTCGCGTGTGTGGTAAAACATATTGAAATAAAAATTATCAAATATTTTTATCGTACATAGAGTTTCGGTATAACTAAATATTAATACTTATACGCAACTTCCAATAAATGATTAATTTTTAATACAAAAATTCACTAGGGATATAATATAATATGCTTTGTTTCGGGAAAAATAATCGGACGGACGGATAACGTTGACTAAAAAATTAAATGGGACGATATTCCTCCACTCTCCCAATTCGACTACTGTGTTATATCCGTGCCATAATATAATTATTATTATTTCACGATCTTCGTCTATACTCCAGGTTTTGGGATTTCACGTGAGTATATTTTTTGTATTATATTGTACATGCAATATACAGGACGATCATAGAATTTCGGAAAATCTCGCAACAGGATCATCCTGTATACATCACGTTATAATTTCGCGTTTATATAATATGTAGGTACTATAGGTACGCTAGTTGTATAATATACGTTTAATATTATAATATAAACACGCATAAGCATAACATTATAAATCCGACGACTAATACGCACGCGCGTATTATATTACCTAAGATAGTAGCTACTATATTCGTTCGTTGGTAATTTCAGATCGTAAATTCTTGCTCAAAGTCGTGTAACTAAAACACTTCACACCGTGCAACGCGTTATTATTGTTGTTAATGGGTAAAACACACTCGAACGAACGGCAGTTTTGACTGTTTCCAGTAAATCCGACGGCATAAAATATAATGTATATGTATATAGTATATTATAATATATGCGTGTGTATTTTACAATTACTCGTTGTCGACGAGACTTTTCCGTGCAAAACGGTTTAATACAACTGTCGTCCCGACTTTCGAGAAATATATCGTCGTTCGATTTCACGTGTGCGCAATAAATCTAAACGGCTATATATTATAATTTCGACGTAAACGCTCAAGTATGTACGATTAAATAATATACTCGAACACTTTCCCACTATGGTCGATAAATTATTCAAATATTATCGCAATATTAAGCTTGCAATTATTGACAATATATCTATAAGGAATACTACTAATAATAATAAGCGTATTCCGAATAACGGATAAACCGATATACGAACAAGGATAAAACGCAACTTTTCATTTTTAACTACACGTCTATATATAATATTATTATAACCTAACTATATAATATATATTTAGAGTAAAGTATTTTGCTTGAATTTTTTTTTTTTTAAATAAAAATTATTAATTGATATCTTATGCATAATGAAAATTAACCTAACCCATAGGTCGTTATTTGTAATTTAAAATTTCATAAATTTTTGTAATTTTACGTATTTTCGATTAATTTAATAACTTATTAAATAAAAAAGAACGACTGGTCAACGAAGTGAAATATTATATTTTATACGATGTACATAAGACACGTCAATGTGGACATGTATAAAAAAAAAATGACGAGAAAGATAAAACATTGGTTATTTCTCGTTTCGGCTTGTTTCAAAATATATATTATAATATAAACAAAATAAAAAAGATTTCATATTAAACTATATGTATACATAATATATAGGGTATAGGGTATTCAACTAACTGGAATTATTGACGTGTATATATATTGTATATGCAATAATATACATATACACTCAAGTATAGGGTAAACCGCTGCGAGCTAAAAAGCCGATATCATTTTTTTTATTTCTGGACGGACAAAACCGAAGACGATATATAATATTCCTCTCATCGTTTCCTATTTTCTTTTCGAAAACCATGCGAATCCCCGGGGAACCGGACCAGGGGGGTGTATATAAGCGCAGAGTAATATTTTATAACGACGTATTGATGGCCGAGGGTCGTTTGTCGTCCGCTACATAATACTTATCCGTATAGGTACATACACGCGAATATTATACATGTGCAAACACGCACGAAATATCAGGCTTATCTCTTGTGCGTCTGTTTGTACCAAACGAGTTGTTTTCTAATATTTGTATTATGGAATTCCTGAGGGACGTGTTTTATCCGCCGCCTCGCCACGCCAAGCTATATATAATAAATATTATTATGGTCATCCGTCCGAGTCACAGATTCACTCAGTTTTATCGTAATACGTACAAAAATGGACCCGGGTGCCTATATTATTATGTCTATTTTATTTCATAATAATATAGCAGATATTATTAAAGTGTCGTCTCGACGGCGAGTCTATATCCTGTTCTGCGAGTGTTCGCGTCGTTTCCCTTCCGCTAGACAAAAGTAATACATTATATTTTCATATTAATTTAATATTATATTATTATATAGATACAATTTTTCTGTTAACTACTCGTATTGACCACTGTGCAATGTATAATAATATATTATAATATTTTAAACTATAAAAGAAAAAAAGATATTCCTCGAATTGACTATTTTACTTATTTTTCATCTGCGTTTAATCTTTAACTTCCATCGTCAGCTTCTTTTTCGATATTTTAAAATATTGCAATGTTAATATTGCCAACATATATTTTGTGAAATCGAATTTTTAAGATAATTTTTAATTAGTTTAAGTTAAGACTTTTGTTTACCAGTGGCTCTCCTACAGACGGGGTTTTGCCCATCCGATTATCGCGCCATTGACGTTTATATAATATAGTTAACGCGGTATTATTTTAGTGAGAAAGTCTAAATAATAAACAACAGAATTCGTACAACAACAGCGGCAATAAGAGCAATAAACACTTCAGAAACGAGATTGTTTTACTCGTTAATTGAATTTAAAGTTAAAAATTAATTCACGGACTAACGAAGATATAATTAAAACGATACTCCTCGAGAGTTTGTAGGGGTGATATTTTTAAATTTTAATCGATCTTACTGCAAGTTCATTGTGTCTCGGATGTTTCGTGCCGGTGCCGGCATCAGCGAAAATGTATAATATTATGCGTATGTATATACGAGTATATACCTATTCGACGATAAGAAAATGATAATATAATTCTCACCCCTCGTACATTAATTTATAATGTTTTTCTTATACGCGACAAACAAATAATAATTCCAACAATTTTTGCAAGTTTAAAAGTTTTTTGATAATAACATAATATTATAATACTTGAAAAACCTTTTGTTACTTACAAAAATTATTTGGAAAATGTATTTATATAAGTACCTAATAGCCGTTTTTCATAATAAATTAATAATTATAATATTAATTATGGGCAACGAGTAGTTGACGCCACTTTTTGTAGCAGAGTATAATTATTTTAATTTCACTATCAAGTTTTATATGTACGTATTTTATTAAAGTCTATAATTTATAGGTCAATAATAATTAATTTATAATCCAATGAATGCCTAGACTCCCATCATATACACATATGATCATAATTTTATTATAATAATATACCTATTCAATGTATAAAACATACTTTTATATCTATAGATTTTTTTTTGGGAAGGTGATCCAAAATTTAAATATTATAAAAAAAGTATAGAATATAAATTTGAATTGATCAATGAAATGATCAATTTACTCGTAAAATATTTATATGTAATTATTTTATTGAATTTGAATTTGAGTTTGTTCGACATTGGTAGGTATTACGAAATATAACTTTAAAAAATTATTGGAATAAGTTGATATTGTTCGAATATCGTGGGGGGGGGGGGTATACGGTATACGATCAATGTAAGTCTAGGGATGTAATTTCAGTGAAAAACTAAAAGTAATAAATAATTAAAATTTCTATTTTTATCAACTCGCACAAAATAAAATTTGGTGTGCTAATTTGGAAAATGGAAAGTGGTAAACTTCCCCAAATCCTACCCTAATAATTGCGATTGTGGTACGTGTTCGCAAACAATACCACGTCAAAGTGCACGCGCGTTACAACTCGTACGCACACACGTTATACATATTCGTATGCATAATATTTTATTATTATTATTATTATAAATTATTTTGATACGTCGCTCGCACACAATAGGACCAGCGCGTTGACAGTGAACGATGAGTCGAATTTCCTCGTATCGGCGTGTCCGCTTTAATTGAAAAATCATTAAGGCGAGAACGGGTCACACGCGATAGCGTTTTTGTTTCGACACAATGCAAATAATAATATATTATTATATTATATAGGTATACCGTACGTCCGTATAAATATATTACCGTATGTATACCGCGGTACCTATAACGCCTGCGTGATAATTTTAAAATATTATTATCGTATAACCATTACAAAAATTATAACGCTTTTAACGATAAACGTAGGTATTATGTTATTATAGCTTTTAATTAATTTTATATTATGTATTATTTAGTATTATTATTATTATTATTATTATTATTATTATTATGTTCGAAGACATCACCTATAAAAACGTACACCCTATAATAATGGACATGTACGTGCGCGCGTGTGTTATACTCGTATATAACAAACGGCGGAGTAATAATGTAGAATGACATCTCTCCCGCTGCTACCCTTGCCGCTCTTGATGCCCTCGCATCCCTCGCAATCCCTCGCGAACCGACGCCGCAGATCGAACCGACAAACGGCGTTTATTCGAACTATTGTCCCGGACACACAGCAATATTATAGAAATTAATTGGTGCACGCGGGTTTACGGTCCAAATACGCGGTCGGACGTACATTTTATTTATATACATTATAATATACAACGACGAGGTTTGACGACCGCCGCCGTTTCGGAATTTCGAGAATGCCAAAGTTTAAATGGAAACGTTAATCGACAAAACTACGAAAATTTACGGGGCAAAAACGACGGCAGAGCCAAAAGGTTTTTCAAAGGTCGCATTTTATACAGCCATCGACGAACCGGATTCCACCCCATTTTTGTGTTTTGCATGTTACCTACTATTATTATTATTATTATTATTATTACATAGGTACACAAATATTATACGGAATAATTATAATTATTAACGATTAATTTTTTCACTCGACGACAATGTTAACATTTTGGTGTTTAAACGTTTAAAGTTTAAAAATTAATTAACGGGATACAGGTGTAAAAACGATAGTGTTGATTTTTGATTAAAATTTGAATGCAATGATAAAGAAAAACACCATAATAATGAATGTAATATTTTATTTTATTTTTGAATTAACATTATAATATGCAACTGAATATTAAATATATGGAATACATATAAAATAAATAATAAATTTAATGTATATTTTTAATCTACAATAATGTACGATATTAAAAGTCATACTCGTATAATAATTAAACTATAAAAGTGACGTATATTAATATTAATTAAACAAAATCTGCTTATACAGTCAATAATAACGAATTATGTATTTGACAAAATTATAATAGTAGTAATAATATTATTATTTTATTCTCGGTATATTATAAATTATAATAATTACATAATATTTAATTGTAAAGAAAAATATAACATTTGAGTATGGGATTATGCAATGACTAAGTTAAATTATGAAGTTTAATGTACCTATTTTATTTTTCCATAAATATCAAATTTAATTATTAAAAATTGTTTGTCGGATTTATTGACCACAAATAAAAATGGCGCATTTGCTTCCCGCCGACACCATTGCAAACTAACGTTGATGAACAATCAACTCGTTCGAAAGTGCCGTTGTGTATATCATATTATAATACTATATGAGACGTGAGTAGAGAGAAAGGATAAAATATTTATTTTTTGATACTAGAGAAACAGAATAATAATTATTATATACGAATAGGAATAAAGCAAATTAATATTTATATAATATAATATAAATCACGTTGAAGAATCATCCGATGCACCACGGCGGACGATTATTATTGCGCCTATATTAATAATATGTACCTACCTGTATTATAATATATTATAATATCATATCGTATTTTTTAATTTTTTTTTCAAAAATAATGTTTAAATATCAAATGGATAAATTTTAAAGCGATATCGCGTCTTTACACGTTAAACGCCTCTATAAAGGACGGCGTTTTATTCGAAATTATTTCACTCGTCGTACACCTGTAACATGTATAATGTTATATTGTATTTTATACGAATACCGATAATAAATAGATAACAATATATAACGAATTCGACGTATAAAATGTAAATAATTACATACAGTTTGTTTTACAAAGAAAAAGTCACGAAAAATATCAAAACAAGGTACTTAATAATATTTAGTATCTATTTACCCAGTTGTTATAATAACGATACATCTTATTGTATTAGGTTACCGGTGTAAATTGCATCCAAAACAATTTATAACAGCATATAATAATGCACCCAACATTTTATTTTTTTTAGGTAGAATTTCTATTTCGTAAATTACGTCAAATAATATTATTTAATTTTTGTGATGGCCAGTCTCAGAGTACATCCCAAGGAGGTGGCTATCACTATCCTCAAATCATTTTTATTTAATATACGAGTATTATTATATTATTATGTATTGTATAAATGATAACTTAATAATGTTTTTGGCTAAAACTACTAGGTACGAATAGTGTCCATGATGGTGGTATGCGAATAACAGATGATTCATACGTCATACCTATAATAATATTATAATAATTACAAACGATAAAAGGGATGAATGTTCGGTTTTGACAACAATGTGCTATCATTATATTGGGTGTTCATATAGATACTATAAATATGTGGAAAAATTTTGGAACCGTTACGTTAATTTTTATACAAAATATAGGACTTTAATTATTTCTTTAAATTCTTGTTATTTTGTATATTATGTTTGATAAAATTGGCAATTATAGGCATTAAGGTTAGGTTAGTAAGTATTCTTACATATTACCTAACAAATAACCAATTTATTTTTATTTTTTTTTGTTTATGTTTAAACGTTTAAAGTATAAAAATCAATTGACCGGGATGCAGGTGTAAAAAACGAAAGTATTGAATTTTGATTAAAATTTGAATGTAAAGATAAAAAATCCACAATAGTTAATATAATATTTTCTTTTAATTTTAAATTTACATATAATATGTAACTGAATATTAAATAAATGGAATACATAATAAATAATACATTTAATGTATAATCGACAAAAATGTACGATATTAAAAGTCATACTTGTATAATAATTAAAAGTGACGTATATTAATATTATTAATTAAACAAAATCAGATTAAAGTAGTTAATAATGTATTTGGTTAAATTATAATAATAGTAATAATAGTAGTAATAGTTATAATCACAATAATATTATTCCATTCTTAATATATTATAATAATTATATTTCATTATATTATATTATATTATATATTTTCATATTAAGAAAAATAAAATATATGAGTATACAATGACAAAGTTAAAATATGAAGTTTAATGTTATTATTTTTCAATAAATATCAAATTTAATTAGTAAATATGGTTTGTTGGATTCATAGATCACAAATAATAATAACTAGGCTGTTTTACATTTTTTATTAAAACAAAATTGAAATTAATACTATTATATAATTTAATTTAATTCTATAGGAAAAGAAAAAAATTATACTTTATAATTTAGGTTAAATAATATAAACTTTTTATGTTTTATATATTCAGTAAGATTATATTTATATATTTATGTTATGTTATAAGATACAACATCTTAATTGATATAATTAAAATTATAGTAAAATTTTTTATGCTTAGAATGAGGTGCATAGCATAATCAATTAAAGATAATTTTAAATGTCTAATATTCATATACCAGAACAATTCATAAACTTTGTGTTTAAATATATATTATTATAATAAGAATATTTCATTTACCCAATAGACAATTTCATAATTCGGTATTTCATATTGCTTTACGATTTTATCAAAAATTTTGTTAACAGATCCTGTTGCGGATAATAATAGTTTTTCAATTAATTTTTTATACTTCATTTTTATGTTAATATATTGTCGTCCTAGTGTATCGTATTCATTTCTATTTACTTCTGAAGACTTCTCTATTTCTGATTCATTTATTTTTACTTCTGAAGGGTTTTTTCGTTTTGATTCTAGTTTATCGATTTTAATGGTGACTCCAAGTTTTTTAAATTGTTTTTCTAATAACACTTTCCACTTTTCTATGATTATGCCATCTTTATTAAGTTCTTCTTTAAACAAATGTTGATAATCGAAAATATCAAAAATATAGTGATATTTTGACGGAAATACTTTTTTTATTATTTCCGTGAAATTTGATAAATAAAAGAATAAATTTAATTTATTACCTTTAATTAATGTTATATATTCGTTTTTAAGTGTTTCATAATAAATCACCGCTATTGAAAATGAAAAATATACATCAAAGTATGCAAACAACATCTTTGGATTACGAATAATATTATTAGTATTTTTACTTAACAAGTGTTAAATTTTGAATAAAATTTGAATGTAATGATAAAGAAAAACATGATAATTAATATAATATTTTATTTTATTTTTAAATTAACATATAATATGCAACTGAATATTAAATATAGGAATAAATAATAATTAATAAATGTAATATATGTTATTAAGCGACAAAAATGTATGATATTATTATATTAAAAGTCATACTAGAATAATAATTAAAAGTGACGAATATTTATATTAGGTAATTAAACAAAATCAGCTGAATTAAATATATTATTCAATAATAAAAAATAATGTATTTAATAAAATTAGAAATTATAATAATAGTAGTAATAGTTATAATCACAATATTATTATTCTATATTCTCAATATATTATAATATTTATATTTAATTGTATAGAAAAATTAAATATGAGTAGGTATATGATTATACAATGATTAAGTTAAATTATGAAGTTTAAAATTTAATGTATGTTATTTTCAATAAATATAAAATTTAATTAGTAAATATGGTTTCTTGGATTTATTGACCACAAATAAAATTAACTAGTTCGTTTTACATTATTATTAAAACAACATTGAAATTAATACTATTAAATATTTTAATTAAATTCTATAGGAAATGAAAAAAGGTATACTTTAAAATTAAGGTTAAATATAATAAACTTTTTATATTTTATAAATTCAGTAAGATTTTATTCTTATATTTATGTTATGTTATAAGATACAAGATTATAATTTTTATAATTACCTATAATAAAAAATATGTTTAAGATGTAGTGCATAGTATAATAAATTAAAGATAATTTAATATGTCTAATGTGAATATACCAGAACAATGTATAAACTTGGTGTTTAAATATTATATTATTATAATAAAAATATTTTATTTATCCAAAAGACAATTTCATAATTAGATATTTCATAATGCTTTATGATTTTATCAAGAATTTTGTTAAACTTTGTTGCGGATAGTAATAGTTTTTCAATTAATATTTTATACTTCATTTTAACGTCATGTACATGCTCTAGTGAATCGTATTCATTACTTTTTACTACTGAAGGATTCTTTCTTTCAGATTCTAGTTTATAGAAATTAATGGAGACTCCAAATTTTTTAAATTGTTTTTCTAATAACTCTTTCCATTTCTCAATGATTATATCATTTTCATTAAGTGGTTTTTCAAACAATTGTAAACAATCGAAAATATCAAAAATGTAGTGATACTTTGAGGGAAATGCTTCTTTAATTTTTTCAGTGTAATCTGATAAGTAAATGTATAAATTTAAATTATTATCTTTTATTAATGATATATATTCGTTTTTGAATGTTTCATAATAAATCACCGATATTAAAAATGAAAAATATACATCAAAGTAGGCAAACAACATCTTTGGATTACGAATAATATTATGAGAATTTACTATACTTGAAAATAATATATCTCCAATTGCTTTGTGGTTTTCATTCCAAGTTAATTCGATTACATTTTTGTATTTATTAAATAGCTCTTGATTGCTTTCATATTCATTATATAAATTTTTAAGTATTAGTTCTCGTAATAATTCCAATACTTTCAAATAATTTTCATCATTATGTTCTTGAATATTATTAGATGTGATTTCCTCATCATTCGTATTACAGTCACAGTATTCTATATGAAACATATTTAACTCGTTTATAATAATCAAAGCTAACCGTTTTATTTCATCCACTATATCACATTGGAATATGGTATCAATAATACTATTCATAAAATCCACGATAAATAAAGTTAAATTAAAACGGCTAAACTTTAATTCATTTCTTTCAGAAAATATTTTTATTCCTTTAATAATAGAAACAAGATCTTTTTTAACACTATTTTTATAGGTATAATATTTATTTTTAAAATTTATTTGGGCATATCTAGCGTAGGGAATTTTAGCATTTATATTATTATCCATAAAATAAATTTCACTGATTATTTTTTTGCTAGTTTCCGTCATACTATGAAGATTTGTACATTTATTTTGATTTTTTGTAAACATGACATTAATCTCTCTATTAAGAAACTTCTCATTAAAAAAGTTCTGTACATTTTTATCATTCTTCGTTCTTGGAGTACATTTTCTATAATCGTAATGGAGAAACACAAAATATTTAATAAAACATTTGAAAACATTTTCATGTTTTATGATTAATTGAAAAATGTTTTCTGATATACCGTTTAAATTAGGAGTTTCTATGCTAATTTTAACTGAAGGAAAATTAAGGGCTTCTTCAAGTTCATCATTTTTAGAAAAAATATTTTGAAAAGTTTCAAACATAAATATTTCATGATTTTTAATTTCTTTTGTATTATCTGATTTTAATAATGTAAAAAAATCGATTAATTCCTCAGGTAGACTAATTAAATTAGAAAACATAAAATTTATATGTATAAACATTATCCTCAAATGGTCATATTTTTTAGCTCTTAAATTTTTCTTTGTTTCTTCGATTATTAATATTATAATTGTCTTATATACAAGTTTCATATACCAAAATATAACATCGACGTCGTCTGATTCGATTACCTTAGAACGTATATCTACTATATCCAATGTTTCATGAGGATCCATAAATTCTAATTTTACACGTGATAATAGTTCCAATAAATCCTTTAATTCTTTTTCATTCAACAGCGTATGCAATTTTATATCACAATATTCACTATCATATTTTTTTAATATATTTTCTTTTATATATTTTACAGTATTAATCATTTCTGTAGCATAATGATATTCAAAATAGGAATATTCAGTAATTTCCATGAAATTGAATTTCTTTGGTAGTTGACAATTAAATGCCATGAATTTTTGTACATCATTTATTGCGTCAATTAAAATATCTATTTTTTTAGGAGTTGGTGTTTTATCTCTATGTATTTGTAATATATTATTAATTTTAAAAAATAATGAAAATAATGATTTTACAAAATCTGTGTCAACCTGAGGATACAAATTTTTTTCCAAAAATTCCAAGAAATTATTTATAATTTTAATAATATATCTATAAATATCATATAATACGAATTTATTATTTTTAATATTGGATATATTAATTTCGCTGTGTATAAATTGAGCGAATATGCAACTCATCAAATAATAATAACTATACTTATTATTACGATCACCATCAAGATACCTTGAATCTCCATAATATATATTGTACTTTTCTTCTTCTTCTATTTTCGTCATTGAGCATGATATATAATTTTCATTTTTCGTCATACTTATATGTTCTAAATTTAATTTCTCCAATTCGGGAATTATATTGTATTCTGTTGTTGAAATATTCACTGACTTAAAACACACTAAGTAAAATAATAATAGTTTAACTGACCACATATTTTACGATTTTATTAAAATTTAAACACAAATATCCACTGAACTGTAAGAAATATTATTCTATATACTGCTACTATATTTTTTCACTTGGTTTTTATACTCAACGTTTATTCAAATTATTATGGGTATGTGCATACGTCAAACAATTGTATAAACATTAAATATTTATATATCATCATAAGTATGGATGCAATTATTTATGTAAGAATATTTAATTAAATATTTCAAAAAAATTACATTAATTTTTTATGTAAAATAATTTATTTCTTCTTTTACAATAATTATTATAGATAACTTATCAACTTTAATATTCTAAGCTTGAATTAATACTGTATTGTTGGTATATAATATATTTTGAATTATTTTTATTATCATTGCATTCAAATTTTAATGAAAATGTCATTTTTTACTCCTGCGGGATGCAGGACGGGATGTCCTTTGTTCTTTAAATGTTTAAACATCATTATAGAAAAAAAATTGTTAATTTGTTACGTAATATGTAAGTATACTTCGTAAAATTTTTGGACCTTAACGCTCAAAATTGCCAATTTTATCAAACATTATATTTACATACATAAAAACTTGAATTTACGAAATATTCAAAATCGTATATTATGTTTAAATAAATAAAAACCCTAATCCACAAAAAAATTACTTTTATTTTAAGCAAATACCTATTTCTGTAACAAAGTTGCCATCATCAGTGCAAAACACAGACTGACAAATAATTTTACAATAATATTACATAAAATTACCAAAAATTTTATTGAAAGTTAAATCTATTTTACCTAACTCATTTCAAATTAATTGTGAATTATTACAATTTTATAAGAGGACCACTGTGCATTTATTTAAAAAAATAAACTTTAAATTTTTTATTTATGTAATTCAGCAGTACTTTCTGTGTAATAAATAAAAAAATGTAATTTTATTTCTATAACCTCCAATTTATGGTAGGAGAATTCTTTTTTTTTTTGTCTACTAATAAAAGCTAAAAACGCATTTAATACCAATGCGCAAATTTTTTTGAAAAAAAATACTTTTATATTTATATTTAAATACATTTTTTACACATTTTCACATTCTTTGAAATACATTTTTTTATTACATTTTAGATTCTGAGCGAAGCGAAGAAAGTATTGGTTTTACAATGATGTGTGATTTTTTTTTTTTTTTTTTTTTTTATGTATGAAAACAAAATTACGACCCGAAATAATGCTCAGATTTTCACGAATAGTGTATGTTTCCGGTAGCAAAGTGGATGTAGTTGGTGCTTTATTTAGGTCATTTTTCGAATTTCTTAAAATTGACCCAATGTGGTAGAAAAAACGGCGAAAAAATGACGAAAAAACGGCATTTTTCGCGAAAAATGAAATTTCGACGAATTCGATTTCTATATTTCACTATAACTCAGGCAATTTTTAAGATAGAAACCTGAAATTTTTTTGGATGTTCACATAGCTATTATATATATGTGGTATAATTTTGGAACCGTTATGTTAATTTTTCTACAAAATATTGGACTTTGAATTTTTCGTAAAATTCTCGTTTTTACGTATATAATGTTTGATAAAATTGGCAATTTTGGGTATTTAGGTCTGAAAATTCTACTGAACTATACTTACATATTACTTAACATCATAATAAAATATTATAAAAATCCCAAGTCACAATTTTTTTTTATAGCTGTTTTAAATTGATATTTTTAGTAAAACGAAAATCTTAGAATACATACGTATAAATAAATATACTGAAAACACTTTTACTACCCGAAATAACGCTTCGATTTTCACGAATAGCTTGTTTCAGATGTAAAAGTAGATGTAGATGGTACTTTATTTAGGTCGTTTTTCGAATTTTTCAAAATTGACTATAAGTGGTAGAAAGAACTTCGAAAAAATGACGAAAAAACGGCATTTTTCACGAAAAATGAAATTTTGACGAATTCAATTTCTATATTTCACTATAACTCAAGCAATTTTTAAGTTAGAGACTTGAAATTTTTTTGGGTGTTCAAATAGCTATTACATATATGTGGTAAAATTTTGGAACCGTTACGTTCATTTTTCTATAAAATATTGGACATTGAATATTTCGTAAAATTCTTGTTTTTACGTATATAATGTTTGATAAAATTGGCAATGTTTGGTATTAGGGTCTGAAAATTTTACTGAAGTATACTTACATATTACTTAACATCATACTAAAATATTAGAAAAATCCCTAATCCCAATTTTTTTTTATAGCTGTTTAAAGTTGATATTTTTAGTTCAAACGAAAATTATAATCTGACTGAACTTCGCTCAGAATCGTTTTTTCGAATGCGATGGTTTATCATTGCATTCAAATTCTAAGTAAAATTAAATGCTATGATTCGCACACCTGTATTCTGTGCGGCAGGAGTATCAGCTCATCTTTTTTTATATACGATTTTTCCCAGGATTTTCTGTGTAATATATAAAAAAAAGTGTTTCCATGTACATGGGAATTACGCCTAATAATAAAAGTCAACAACCTCAAAGCCCTACAGTAGTATAAATTAACCAAACAAATTGGACATTTTAAAAATGTTCTATTATACATTTTGAGTTGAATTGAAAAATTGGTCATCTGCAGGTCGTTATATTTTATCTGGTCCCGGTAAAACTATCAACTATATACACACAGTAAATTATATTAAATTGGATACAAACGTAGTATAAATAAAACTATTAAGCGTATAAAGATTATTTATTCAGTTTTTTTTTTTTATATTATTTTGTATCCTGTTGTAACCGAAATCTCAAATTCATATAATTAAATCCGACAAAATACGTATATATATTATATTTTTAATCGGATTCTCAACGATAAATTTTCCAAAAAATTATTTAAAAATCACCGTATATCATCAACGGAGAGTGTATTCGCTGTATTGGAATTTAGTTTACCCTTTTTTCGAACGATATATGGACGAGGACAATTTTCGATTGGGAAAATTTAATTTGGACAACTTTCAATTACATTATATACTTATCGGCGGGCGGCATATATATCATACCTATACCCTATACGTATAAATGTATAACGCGCCAGAAAATCAAGACGTCTGCCGTTTGACCTTTCCGTTTGTGGGTTTTCATCTCGCGACGCCGGAAGCGTTCATTCAACATTAATGACGGATTAAACGATAAAATAAGTTTTGGTGGTCGAAAGCTGAGAATTTTGCGGACAAAACCTTTTGGCTAACAATCGGGAGAGACGCGCCCATAATTTATTAATTTATTTCATATATTATATAAGTATACGTATTATATATACGAAGAGATCAGAAATTCGCGTTAACTATTCGACCGTGAATAGATGGGGGGAGGTGTGTGGTACAAGTAAAATGCGATGTGGGATAGTAATAATGTTTACGATTTCTCGATCGCTCTGTATATACCTTGCTATTATAGTTATACCTAACCTAACCGTTTTATGAGTTATTAAACGAGATTACCGCGCGGTTCACTATATAATATTACGTTTTACCAGAGAACTCGGCCGACGAATGACCCACGCGTAATTAATATCTATATACATAGGTATATGTTATAATCGAAACTTCTGCTTGTCGTCGACGTTTAAATAATTCACGCGCAATAATCCAACGCTCGACCCAATGGTTGTTTTGTCGTGAATAATTCACGACGTAATTAGGTACATGACGCGAGGTCGTACTTTCGCGAAAATCGGACACTGCGGGCATACTGCACTATCCGTTCGTGATCAACAGAAACCTTATGAATTTCGAATGTCAATTAATTTGAGTCACAACCGCCAACGGTTGTCGGATTAGGAATTAATTAAACAGCTGCCTGAACACACGACGATTGTCGAAATTTTACGGAAGTTCAATGATGGATTATTCAAAAATTTAAAAAAAAGATTTGAAATTTTAATAATATAATCATTATTCATTATTATTATAATTTGTATGGATAATATCAACTCAAAGAAGAATTTCGGTAGTTTTTTCATTGCTTTTATTGCAAAATCGAATTACTTCTTTGATTTTTAATTAATAAGGTATTAATAAGTAAGGTAGGTATATCTTAATATTTCATTTTTACACTATTACTTATACGATTTTTTGTATAATATATATAGGTTGACCTTTTGGGTAAAAATTATTGTCAAAAAATTTCAAAGTAAAATCCGATGTCATATCTCATATTATATAAATACACAATTTTATGAAATTATAAAATAATATTTATTTTTATACAATTATACACTGACACAAAATTATTATTCTTTAATTTTTTTACAATGATGTTATAGTCATGACGTATTGATGTAGCAAATAATATATTTCTCGCTTTTGTGTCTATACGAGATATTATAATATTTCGTTTTAAACAAAAACAACTTTGGATGTACGTAGAAAATAATATAATATAATAAAGTAAATAATACATTGACTTCGTGCCTATGATAAAACAGTTGTATAAACATTTAATTGAGAATAAGGTGATTTCAACAAATAATGCGAATTATACAAAACAACAGAAAAAAAAGATGAGCTGATACTCCTGCCGCACAGGATACAGGTGTGCGGATCATAGCGTTTAATTTTACTTAGAATTTGAATGCAATGATAAACCATTGCATTCGAAAAAACGATTCTGAGCGAAGTTCAGTCAGATTATAATTTTCGTTTGAACTAAAAATATCAATTTAAAACAGCTATAAAAAAAAATTGAGATTAGGGATTTTTCTAATATTTTAGTATGATGTTAAGTAATATGTAAGTATACTTCAGTAAAATTTTCAGACCCTAATACCAAAAATTACCAATTTTATCAAACATTATATACGTAAAAACGATAAATTTACGAAATATTCGAAGTCCTATATTTAGTAAAAAAATTTAAAAAACGGTTCCCAAATTTTACCACATATATATAATAGCTATGTGAACACCCAAAAAAATTTTCAAGTCTCTAACTTAAAAATTGCCCGAGTTATCGTGAAATATAGAAATTGAATTCGTCAAAATTTCATTTTTCGTGAAAAATGCCGTTTTTTCGTCATTTTTTCGAAGTTTTTTCTACCGCTTATAGTCAATTTTGAGAAATTCGAAAAATGACCTAAATAAAGTACCATCTACATCCACTTTTACATCTGAAACTCTCTATTCGTGAAAATTGAAGCATTATTTCGGGTAGTAAAAGTGTTTTCAGAATATTTATTTATATGTATGGATTCTAAAATTTTCGTTTTCCTAAAAATATCAACTTAAAACGGCTATAAAAAAAAATTTTGACAATGGATTTTTCTAATATTTTAGTATGATGTTAAGTAATATGTAAGTATACTTCAGTAAAATTTTCAGACTAAACTACCCAAAATTGACAATTTTATCACACATTATATACGTAAAAACGTGAATTTTACGAAATATTCAAAGTCCTATATTTTGGAGAAAAATTAATGTAACGCTTCCAAAATTGTACCACATATATATAGTAGCTATGTGAACATCCAAAAAAAATTTCAGGTCTCTATCTTAAAAATTGCCTGAGTTATCGTGAAATATAGAAATCGAATTCGTCGAAATTTCATTTTTCGCGAAAAATGCAGTTTTTTCGTCATTTTTTCGCCGTTTTTTCTACCGCATAGCGTCAATTTTGAGAAATTCAAAAAATGACCTAAGTAAAGTACCAACTACGTCCACTTTGCTATCGGAAACATACCCTATTCGTGAAAATCGGAGCATTATTTCGGGTAGTATTTTTGTACACAGACATAAAAAAAAAAAAAAAAAACAAAAAATAATCACACATCATTGTAAAACCAATACATTCTTCGCTTCGCTCAGAGTCTAAAATATATTATCATTAGAAATAATAGTGAATTCTATCGATCTAGTTGATTTTGATTTTCTTGTTTAATATATAATAAAATTAATAATTCGTGAAATAAAAAATATTTTATACAAAAAACAATATAAACGACTAGACATATTATTAGATATAAAGTTTTTGTTTTCTGACTAGATATCTCAAACAAGAAAATTGATAAATTATTTAAATGATTGTTAATTACAAATCAATATGATATCATAGGAAATTTAATTATGTTATATTAAAATTAAATTTAGAAGAAAACGATGAAATAGGAATAGTTTTAATAATTTACCTCTTTTAAATAAGATTAATTTTGATAGAAATGTTTCAGAGAAAAGTGTTTTGAATTATAATATCATGACTTCCAATGATTTATTCAATATAATAAGTATTTTCATTATGAATTATAAACGATATATATTGCTCGAAGGAATACATTTTCTGATACACAATGTTTGTAAAAATATAATTCGCAAGTAAAATTAAAAACGGTTATTATTATGCGATTTACGAATGACGTCTAAACCGAATATTAAGGAAAGGAAATTTGATGACGTAAAATTAACCCGCGCGACCGGCTGAACGGATAAAATAACGATTTTCGTTAGGCGTGTCAAAATATTATTATTCTTACGTGGAAATTTTTTTTCATTATATTGGCTAGACGTCAATACCTATAAACAGTAAAAGTGGTTATCTAACTATAATTTATAATATACATTACACTATTGAATTCGTACCATCCCTTTGTGTTTGTTCCCAATGATTCCCGTATAGTTTGGTCGCGTACAAAAAAAAAAAAAAAAAAACACCTCCGGTTAATTATATTTAAATTTTATTCCACGCCGACGAATAGATTAAAAAAAAAAAAAAAAATGAAAAATGAAAAAATCAATAATACTAATAATTAAATGCGAAAGATTATTATATTGTACTGATGTGCAGTAAACATTACCGCGGTAACTCGGCAATGCATTTATCTCCGAGCGAATACCGTCTAGTCGCGAAACGATTAATTATATTATTACCGGTGGTGTGCCGCTGGATAGGAGACGCCTTCTTTTTTTTTTTATGCAAATCGAATGAAGTCGTTGCTTAACCCTATCTCTCCCCGTTCGATTTACGAGTTCACTCCGCGTTGAAATCCGTCGGTTCTGGACAGCAAGAGTGATAAATCAAAATCAACGCAAACGTAATCCGACGCGCGTCTTAATGACAAAATCATGAGATATATCCTCACACCCCTATATTATAATTTACAACCCTTTCGTTGCCAAAGTCTTTTGCCATATCATTTTCGCGCGCAAACCTTTACGCCACGTCACATTTAGTAAAATGCGCCATTTTCCTCTTTTCCCGAACAATACAACTATAAATTATAATATACAGTCATTGTGAAAACTAACCAAATCGTTATCTCGCCCCATTTTACGATAATAATCCATTACTCGTCGTCTATGTAGATCAATATCATCAGTATAATACACAGGCTAAAATATAGGCTGATAAAAAAGAAAAAGAAAATACCTATCCGTGTAAATGTAGATTTATTTAATTATTTTTCACTACTTTTTTCTCGACACAATAATTTAATAATTTATAATAATTTACGTCTTAATAAAAAAAAACTCGTTATTCTAGTTTGTTATGAAATTTTAATTTGCTTAAAAGTTAACTTTTTGTATATAATAATTCTATTGTCAATGCTACTAAACACTAATGTAGCGATAAATTAATTATGAGAAAGAACAAAAGGGGAAACAATAGATAGTGTCAAATACAATATTACAACATTCACGAAAAAATTTTAATTATTTAAAAAAACACAGAATTTAATCAATATTTTTATTTGTTCAGCAAACCTGTTAATCACGTTATCTACACGATATTTTAAAGTTATGCCCCTATGAATATAAGTGAGAGCTATAAACCAATTGATTATTTTTTACCCTTTAGAGACCCACAACCTCAACCAAATAAAAATAAATGTAATAGGTATTTCAATAAATGAATTTTATTGAAAAAAATCGATAGACAACAATCGACAGTCACGGGCTCGGCCTACATCACGTGAGCACGACACTATTTCACGAATCTACGTACATGTTGTGAATTTGATAATATTGATTATGATAATATTTTATAGTTTAGTAGATACGATCACGAACTATGATATACAGGACGGTACATGATAGGAGGGTGCCCACAAAATGATATAGAGTGGGCAAGGTCGGTGTATTCTATTATCAACACTAGCTCCACTATAAGAGCCATTTCTTCCAGCTAAAATTAAATTTGGTCCTAATTACAGACCAAAATATACATCAACTCTTTAATAGCAGTTGGGTCGGGTTGTACTTTATACATATGTCCACACACTTTTTTTTAATATAATTTTCTATAAGACATACTCCTAATATAATATTTTGTCATAAAACTAATGTAATTTAAATTAATTTGTAGATAGTGCGGGTTTATAAGTGATGAATTAATAATATTGTGAAAATTATAAATATAATAAAAACTAAAAGTTTTCTTGGGTTTCGTTTCAAAACAAATATTGCTCTCCTTTTAATGAATATTGGACTAAAAATATTTCTAAGATTAATGGGACAATTATTACGAACACAAAATTATGAAAACTTCAATCAACATAAAACACATTTAATACATATTATACATGTTAAAAATATAACAGAAGTTCAAAGTATAAAATGTACATAAAAGTTTAAACTATTATAAACTATTCAAAATTTAGGTAAAATAAATAAAAATTCAAACAATCAACAACATTATTTAATTTTTTAAGTACCTAAATTATTTTCTGTTATACGCCTACTTTATATTTATATCATTATTATATTATGTATAATGTATTGTATACTATAGTACTATACCATTGATTCAATGACTATTAATTGTATAAAAGATCTCTAATTTGATGTCGTTAGTATTGATAATAGCCAAAAACGGTTGTACTCCACTCACTCAACATAATTTCGTAGACTAAATCAAAATCTCTTGTCCCGTCCTGCATATGATAATTTGTGGACATGATGTAGATGTTTATAGATAATATGGATATGATAAACCAGTTTGTATAACCAGTCAATATGTCATACTATCGTGTGTCATATTATTGTCTTCGTATATATATAATGTAATTTCCATATTATGTAGATTTATAACTGAGACAAAAAACTGATGCCAAATTTTGTTTTATACAAATGCGCCAATAAATTTACAATATACCGTATATCCCTCCTGTATACATTTATATAGGAAAATCATATCGTTTATTATGAAAATTACAATTAAAAATGGCCTGTTTAACATCGGAATATATAATATTATGATCCGAAATAATAAATGTATAACTGCTACAGTGTACGGTCATGCGTTTTTTATTTATACACACAAAATAATATCGATCGGATTGTATAATAATTAATATTCATTTTGAGTTTGTTTTTTGTTTTTCAAATACGAGGAAAACATATTATAATATTTAATATTTCGTTTTTATTATACAATATACGAGTATATATACTCGTAAGTAACGTAATTGATAGAAAACAGACTAGTATTTATATGTTATTAAATAATTGATTTTTTTTTTTTTTTTTTTGTACACAAAAATGTTATTTAAATTGATACATGCATGTATATCGCAGCAAAAACGACAACTATTGCATCCGGCGTTGTTCAAAATGATTGCGGAATATAATGTTGTAAATTTCGATGCACATTTTGTATTATATAATAGCATTATACGATTTAATTATCATTGCAATAACGGTCATTTTAAGGGTGAGTCCGACGATGTCTGATCTTGGGTTAACGATGATGAAAAAACAAAACAACAGTAATACGCGAGTGAACCCTACGTGCATAAATACGCTTTAACCAGGGATTATTGTTTTTTGCGGGCCGACCGAACCACTCGATTTGAGTGCGTCCATATTATAATATTATACCGCGGTATAAAATAAAAAATAATTGCGCGGTCAGTTAAGGACGATTACCGCGGTCAATATAAGTGCGGTCCGATGGGGTATGTATAGTGCGTATATTGTATATAATATGTCTATATACATATTTACATTATGCAAAAATCCGCCGGTAAAGTGAAAACGGACCACACGTGTTTTAGGTAAGTATTAATAATACCGTTATTATGTACCTAACCCTAAAATAAAAAATAACTGTAACGACTCGCGTTTTTCCATTACTATCGAATTCGGTAGTTGCCACGTTTGCGGGGAGGGTTTTATTTTTGGATAGAAAATTAAAGGGTATATTGTTGAAGGGAAAACAATCCAAAATCAGCCACTTCAAAGCCACATGCGGACTCTCAGGTGTGCCACATTTCCACGGCAATCAGAACCAACGATGTACGAGTATATACGTGTGTGTGTGTAAAATGCTAATCCTGCGTCCCGTCATCACGGCGGCGACAACTGCAGCAGACTTCTGCACTTATTTATTAATATATATATATATATAATAATCCATTATACAAACCGCGTATCGTTCGTCAAAGGACCGATAAAATAATAAATTAAGCTTAAAATAACAAACGGAAACGGCAAAGGCGCACCATCGGCTCGGTTTCCCAAGCCGTCTCGCTATCAGCTATTATTCGTTTATTATTATGATTATAATCATCGAACCGAAGCACGCAAAAAGCCCTCTCGCACACGTTATAATATATAACGCATCACAAATATTATTATTAATATTATTCAATTATTAGTTTGAAAAATTTTAGTTTCTGAGCGAAGGGAAGAAAGTATTTCTATAACAATAATGTGCAATTTTTGTTTTGTTTTTTTGTCTGAAGACAATTTTACATTTTATACGAGTATGATTTTAAAATCGTAAATTATTGTCGATTAAAAATGTACATTAAATTTATGTACTTCATGTATTTAATATGCAGTTACATTCTATAATGTTAATTTAAAAATAAAATAAAATATTATATTAATTATCGCGTTTTTCCTTTTCTTTGCATTCAAATTTTATCAAAACTCAACACTATCCTTTTTAGAGCTGTAACCCTTCAATTGATGTTTATACTTTAAACATCAACTTAAAAAAAAAAGAAATTGTTAATGTAATATTCACAATTAATTGGAACTCAGATATGTAATATTATGAAATATCATCAGTAATTTTAAATATAAAATAAGATGATATTATTGTTAGCATCATAACGGTTAATTTTTCGACCAATTTTATTGTATGTATTGAAACACCGTCACGGCTTGAAAAGGCAGTTATATTATGCCTCCAAGATAGAATGTGCTGAATTTTACAATTCTTTAAAAAAACACATGTACGTGGCGCCGAATACGGCGTCCATGTGTAGGTACATAATACTTCAATAAATTTGTTTATATTATTTAAAACATAAGCAGCACTGAAATCGGCGACCATTCAATGTAATAAGGCATTTTTTAAATTTAGTAAAATAATAGAACATGGTTGGGAGTGAAGGATTAATAAAAAAAAACCGTTAAACATCTGTTCCGTTCGGATATTCTATCAACAGATTGAAAGGCCTGTGATCTCATCGTTACGTGGATCTAAGTTCATCTTATATCATTATTTTACAATTTGAACATATACTTTTCTATAATATAATTGATCAATTCGTCGGCAACACCTTTTTGAAGATCAACCTCAAAAAGGCATAATTACGACCCAGCAAGACCAATTCGCCCCTAGTGTTTGTTTGTAATCTCACTAATATCGATGGCCAATACGCTATACACCATATCCTTCGAGAAGACTTTATTAAGTTACATTCATTAACAATTTCACCATGTACCTATTATTTATTTTTTTTATACAACTTTTGAGTTCTCCTACACTTTCAGTAATCCTCGCTGGATTTAAAGTAGTGGTTATTATTTTAACGAAGCGAAGAATCTATTGGTATACAATGATGTACGATTTTTTTTTTTTTTTATTCAGAAGACACTTTAACAACCCGAAATAATGCTCCTATTTTCACGAATAGCAAATATTTCCGGTTGGAAAGTGGATGTAGTTGGTACTTTATTTAAGTCATTTTTCGAATTTCTTAAAATTGACCCTAAGCGGTAGAAAAAACTTCAAAAAAATGACGAAAAAACGGCATTTTTCACGAAAAATGAAATTTTGACGAATTCGATTTCTATATTTCTCGATAACTCGGGAAATTTTTAAGATAGAGACCTGAAAATTTTTTTGGGTGTTCACATAGCTACTATATATATGTGGTATAATTTTGGAACCGTTATGTTAATTTTTCTACAAAATAAAGAATGTTGAATATTTCGTATAAATCTCGTATTTATGTATATAATGTTTGGTAAAATTGGCAATATTGGGCTTTAAGGTATAAAAATTTTACTAACGTATACCTCTATATTACTTAAAATCATATCAAAATATAAGAAAAATCCCTAGTCTCAATTTTTTTTATATCTGTTTAAAGTTGATATTTTTAGTTTAAACGAAAATCTTAGAATCCATAAAATTAATATTCTTCTTATTAGGTATTTCTCAATGTATTAACTACTAAAATATTACCAACTAACCGGAAACATATGCTATTCGTTGAAATCGGAACATTATTTCGGGTAATAAAAATGTCTTCAGACATAAAACCAAAAAAAAAAAAAAACAAAAACAAAAAAGACACACATTATTGTAAAACCAATACATCCTTTGCTTCCCTCGAATTCTACAAGTGCTTAAATCATTCTAAATCTATTTGTATATACAAAAATACACCCGGTTAAATTTGCTGCCACCCAAAAAAGTGATGCCCGGGGCAATTGCCCATTTTGTCCCCCTAATTACGCCACTGGTGTATATACAGTATAGAGTTTATGGTAATATTAATATATAATATAATATATATAAATGAAAGCATGTTGAGTGTTGAGAAGAATTAGGTATATCATAATAAAATAAACCTATAGAAAAAATTATACAATTTTATATAAATGATGTTTTAATCCGTCAAAAACAAATAATTAATTATTATAAATTATTTATAGTTTAAGTATTGACTTGTGGATAATATATTTAAATAAATAAAAACCCAAATCCACAAAAAATTTACTTTTATTTTAAGCAAATACGTATTTCAGTAACAAAGTTGCCATCATCAGTGCAAAACACAGACTCTTGCACTGATGAAGGCAACTTTGTTACTGAAATACGTATTTGCTTAAAATAAATAAATAAAAACCCAAATCCACAAAAAATTTACTTTTATTTTAAGCAAATACGTATTTCAGTAACAAAGTTGCCATCATCAGTGCAAAACACAGACTCTTGCACTGATGAAGGCAACTTTGTTACTGAAATACGTATTTGCTTAAAATAAAAGTAAATTTTTTGTGGATTTGGGTTTTTATTTATTTATTATAAATTATTCATTTATGAATATTATTCAAAAGCAATATAATATAATATATTAAATTTATTTTTATTTTTCAATAAATTTATTACATGTAATTTGATAAAATAGTCATTTTTTCACCTATTTTAAGTTAAACTTGAACGGGTGCCTGTTTACGAATAATTGTTGTATTTTATGCTATAATTTATTAATTATTAGCATCGATATTTCCAAAAGACCAAAAAGAAAGAGAGAGAGAGAGAGAGAGAGAGAAACAAGCTGATTGCGAATATTATACCTTCGATGATTTTGACCATTTTTCTGCAGACGCGGACACGAGAAAGATTTTTTCCCCTAGTTTGGTTTCCCCTTCAATTTGTATTCAAAAGAGATTATAAACGAGAATAAGAAAAAAAATAAACAAACGAAACGAATACAATAATGATGATAATGATAATAATAATATAAAGGTTGAGTAACATTATATAATATATATATATAAATATACCCCAACCACCATTAACCTATGTCGGTCACGGTTGTCCGAGGGCAAATCGTCCGATATCAAATTGTCACTGTGGTAATATAATAGTAATTATTATTATCATCTTTATACACTGTCCCAGAACACAGTTCAAATTTATTCAAAGAACAGATGTTTATTACGTTTTAAAGGATTAGCTTTTGGCAAATGATTTTATAAATAGACAACCGTGAAAATCTCCAAAGCAGTTGTAGTTGTATACTACTGTGTATATAATATTATAATATTGCGAAACCCTGCCGCCGTCTAATGTAAATAACAACAACGGTGTATAATAGAATAATATTATAATATTAATATTAGACTATATCTTTTATTATATTATTATTTTCACTTAGCTTCTCTCTTTAACGAGATTAATGGATTTTTTTCTTCCACGACACCCGAACATCGTTATGAAGAGCTCAATACTTATTGCTTACGCGTGTTTGATACTTTTTTTTTTTTTACGTATTTTATATCTCCTGAGTGCTGAACCATGTCGGAAGTTCGTACCACGAACCTCGGCGCAGTGACTGACTCGTCAACGGACTATTATAACCGGCGATAGAATCATTTCCTAAATGGAATATTGAGCCGTATCATACGCGCGGACATTTTTTGATTAATGGTATATATTTCCGAACTATTTTCCGGCTCAAGGCTGATATTGTTTTGAAAAAAATAATTCAATAAAAATACATTTATTTTCTTGTCACGACCGTCCGAAAATATTGATATTCTACAGTCTACACATAACAATATAATAACGATTATTATTAATATCATCATCATCATCATCATAATACTCGTAGATATTTACAACTTATATATAATAATATTATGTTTAAATTTAAGTGAATAAGTTATTATAATTTTACGGTTCGCAATTTCGGACAAATATTTTGAATATAGTGGAAAATGATTTTATACGCGTGGTTGCAATCGTTTTAATGTAATAAAAATGTATATAAAACTATCGAAGAAAAGAATAGAATATTATATATTATTATTTATTATATACTATAAAAATATCAAATTATAAAAATTTTCCATTTTTCAACATTGTCAGATTAATAATATTTATTCTGTTAAAAAGTAATTTTAAATCTTCAATTTACCATCGGTAAACTCAATTGTGTTTTAATGGTAATCTTATATTTTGTTATTGAATTAAATTTTTTTAAATTTCAAATTAATAAGGTAATTACATTTTTTTTTCATCTCTTTCATCTTTATTCTTGGTTATATAATTTCTTCTGAAATTGAAATTATACTTAACAATAGTCTTCGACTGTCATATTATATTGTGCTCTCATCTCCTTTGTAACTAAATCTAGATTTCTAATTTAATTTTTTTACGTCTTTGTTCACCACGTTTTTGTTTTATGATCTGATAAATTTCCATTTTTTAATTAATCGTATTCCTATCGCTTTTTTTTATGAATAAAGTAAAATAAAAAAAATAAAATAAAAAAGCAATTTACATTTTATTATAATATGGTTTCTATAAATTTAATGTTTAATATAAGTGTGTTAATTAGAAAGAAATGAAATAATAATAAAAATATAAAACACCTGGCTCGAACGTTGGCAAGTGTGATAAATTTTAACATAATACATCCAAGTAGTACCTAAGAGAGACCACGACAACATTCCTTATACAAAATATTTTATGGACGAAACAATACGATAAAGGTAAACATTATAATAAAATACCTTAAAATTTCCTTTAGTCTTAGATAAATTTTCAGCATGAGAAATACAATATAATATTAGGTATTATGTAATAATAATTATAATGAATTGTGTGTTTATTTATATGCGTATTACGTTATCGCACTGTCCGAACGATATAATGATAACATGTTTAAACGGAAAAACAAATGATAATTTAATCCACTTAAATAGGTACTTTGTATAAATAAGAAAACGTAACATCTATAAGTTCTTTGGAAAAACTAAAATAATGTCCTTTGATGCGCCCCTGGAGAATAGAATATATTGTATTATAATATTTTTATGGCGCGTAATATGCAGATATTGTTTATTTCGAAGAATATAAAAAATTGAAATATTCGTGTCGACTTTATGCACAGTATTTCGCGGTAATACGTATTACGAAATATACGTATTTTATTATTTTCTGAACGGATATCGAGTCCTTTTCAGATCTTTAAATAAAAAAAATAAAGCCCAAACTTATTACTTTTTTATACTAATAATATTATTTACAATATTATTATTATTATTATTATTATTATTATTATTATTATTCTTATATAATATAATACATACGCATAAATTTGAGCGCGAAAAACAATCGCACTGCGACGAAACGGTTTTCCGAAACAGAATTTAATATGACATTGTATATACGCGGATTTCGCGGACGGGGTCGCGCGGAAAATGTATTATAGAAAACGCGCGTCGGTCGCACGCGCCCTCTGACAAGCGAATAATAATTAATGACTTGGTGTTACTATCGCGTTTGTTAATTAACGGCCAGTCGATATTATAACGCGAAAATCATATTATTATTATTATTGCCATTACTATTCTAACGATCATTCGTCATACCGACACTATATTAAAAGCGATATTATTATTATTATTATTATTATTATTATTATTATTATTATTATTATTATTATTATTATTATTATAATAATATACGTCGACAAAAGTACGCGAGTATTGTCATAGTGGCATAGTGCGGTTCTCTTTCGTAAAACGCTTCTCCGGCAGTCAGTATAATAATAATAATAATAATAATAACACTGGGTAGGTATATAATATTATTATTGTTGTCATTTCGTCGAAACTCGATCGCAGCCCGATCCACTTTGGAGTTATTAATCATCGCCTCTGCGCGACGCGATAACCAACAATCTCATCTGTATAATATTATATTATTATTATTCGGTGTTCGGCCCGCAACAGATTTTCATGGCAATATTCGGTTCGACGATCGAATTTAATCGCCGCGAACCTCCCGTGGCATTATACCAATATAATGTCATTTCGCGTCTCCAAGTCGAATCGTGATTCGAAAGTAATAGGTATTATCCCCCTAATTACATTCGTCGCGAGATCAAACCCTCCCCCCCGCAACCAATTAAAGTATACATAGAATATAGGAACAATTTAAAATACACTATTTATTTATATTTTTTGATTATCTATATGTTATATTTTATTCACATCCGGTTAAAAAAAAAAAAACCAAACAACCAATATAATAGCTATAGATAAAATTGCGAAGCCAAAGCTAAAATTTTCATTTTTTCATTTTAATTATTGAAAATGATTTGAATTTGTCAACAAGTCTTATATTATCTAGCCCTCTAGGTCTTAACCATGGTAATTTTCCATATTCAATTAATTGACTTCGTAATTGCATATAATATACTACAATAATATGTATATTATGAGAATGTATATGTTTTTTTTTCTTTTTTATAATTATCAAAAATCGCTGTCAGTAAAATCTAGAAAATATAACAATACAAATTAAAATCTGTTTTCAAAACTTAAATCCGTCGAACCAAAATTTCACAATTTTGTCTAGCTCGTTTTAGTTCAAAATCGATGTACAATATTGCACACTAACACTAATGTTTATTTATTTTTGACATACTGATATAAATGTCTGTATATAATATATTAATATATATAATAATAATTCCTATACAATATTCCTTATTAGAATTAAACCTCCAATCACCTAATATTTATTCTATAGTTTATACATTAATAGGTATCAATGTATCATGCATGGTTATTGGTTAAAAATTACATGTATCGCGTTAAAATATGATTTCTTTTTTTTCCTTTGACCTAGGACATTTTAACGTGACTTATTTTAGCATGTAATCGTTTTTTATTAAAAAAAAAAAAAAAATAAACATGTTTTTATCAAAGTTTATACGTTTTTCGGTTATTGTTTAGGGAAATTTTGCGCGTGGCAGGCACTTCTATATAGATTTATTCCGCAATTCGAAAATTACCCCGAAATTTTAGAATAAATGTAAAAAAATTAATTTACTCGTAGCTGACGTGGGTTTATATAAAGCATTTCATAATTATTATATTAACATCACAATAGTGAACTCACGCCAAAATCCATATGTCTATCACTCTATATCAAATAATATGTGCATTTATTTTTGTTTTTTACAGTCACGAATATTAAGAGTTTACGAGGTTATTTTTTTTACGAACATACGAGTTTTTACAATTCAAATGAAAGGATTAAAACGTCAAGTAAATACGTTATTCTAATTAATATAACGTTATACATAATTTAGTACCCATACACATAACACATTTATATATTATATTACAATAATATTATTATTTGTTGGCATTCGCGTTCTCAACAATAGCCGACAAACCGACAGAAGAAACGTACTCGTTTTAGATTTATATCAAAGTACAAATCATATGTCTTATACTAACAAAGATTAATATTTTTCTCGTCCAACATTGTCGTATATATACGCATCATGATATTCATCTCTCTGAAAAGGACCCTACTTAACACGATTGTCTGTTTTCACTATTCTTACCACCCTTCAGCGAGACCACAGTGCTGGGGCTTTGTTATTTAAATGTTATCCCACAAAATTAAGTATTAATTTAACATTGTTGTAGTTATATTATGTTATATATATATTATTATTTATCATATAGATAACTGTCGAAATATTACGTCAAAGGACACGGTTTGTATAGAACAAAAATATTAAAAACAATTATTTATTTTTTAATAATACAAAACGCATTATGTGTAACCACGATAAAATGATAAATTGAAAATGTGACGAGTTAGTTCAAAGGGTTAGAAATATTTTTAAATGAATTGTGGGCTAGGTCAAATAACTGCCGTTTAGTGGTTATTTTGTTAAGGATTGTGATTGAAATAAAAACGTTATTAAAAAAAAAAACAAAAAAAAAATACATTATTTATATTGTACATATGCGATATGCCTAACACAATAATAATAATAATAAATTGTATTGATCTTAAAAATTGATATTTTCAATCATTTTTGTGTACATAATATATACATATAACATGCATATACCTACTTACGTACCTACCTGTTTACGCGTATACCTATTACCCGTAATATTATTTTAATATACAATTCAATTAAACAATAACCTCGGCTTAAATGATAAATAAAATTGATTTTTATTAACTTTTCAACACTTAAAGATATAATTAAATGTAAAACGAACACTATTATATTTATAATATATTAGTGGATTATTCTAACAATATAATAAGAAAATGTATTACACTTTTAAAAATATATATTTTTTTTTTTATATAGGTATATTGTATATACATAATATTATATACTATCGTATTTGTAAAATTATTGTAAGATAAGATATTTATTAATTAATTAGTTTTAATAATATATTATAACGCTCATTAAGCATTTAATATTATTAACTTTTTATAAATAACAGGAGTTACAAACTTAAATGTTAAAATATCTTCATGCATGACGATATTTGTATGAATAGTAATTGTCTACTTGTATAGACTGAGGTCTAATAATTTAAATAATTAAGACATATTATTTTTTTATTTATGATTATTTTTAAGTTTATGTAGCTATAAATTATATTATGTAATTATTATTTATTTTATTATTCGAAAGTAACTCGTGTTAGAAAAGAAATGTTTTACAATAATAAAAATAATTAAATAAGGAGTGAATCATAATGAAAACAATATTAATTCTGACTCATCCTAGACATATATTATGTATATGTCTAAAATAAATAGTCAGATATACGATATTATATTGTTTAATGTTTTGAAATTTAAGAAATATAATTTTGTCATATATTTCATTAGGTACCTACCTATACCTAATGTAGGTATATGTTTTTTAATGTTAACATTAAATTATAATTTAAAATAATAAATAATATAAAATTAACATTAATATATATGAATAAATATAGATACTTAGAATGTATTTTATATTAACCAAAATTCTACAAAAATAAAAAACCTATTATATTATTATATATATATTTATTTATTTATTTTGTATATTTCGAATGTTTTTAAAAGAATAAAAGTTTCCCATGTTTAATCTATGAATAATAATTAATAATATAATTATATGAAATAAAAATTCTTAATAAATAATCAGATAGAATAACTGATAATACAAAATAATATGTAATAAGTAATAACTTACAATTATTTAGAACAAATTAAAATCAATAATAGAAATAATTTTTATAATGCACAATGTCCCACGTATTAAATCTTTAGTGAAACTATATTATGTACAATTATACAATAACACTGTAATAAATAATTAATCAATATAATTTATTATATTGCGATTACTGATCATAGTCGTATCTAGTTTAGCATTTAGTTTCGGGAGGGAGGGGGAGGGTTACACAAATATTAAAATATGCGATAATAATATTTTATGTAGGTATATTATATTTACAGATATATACCTGTTCAATATAATATTATAATATAAAGTGATTTCTTTTCAAATGAAATATAAAACTTATTATTAATAATAGATACTTTTTTTTATTAAAAAAAAAAAAAAAAACATATTTTATATGTACCTATTATTGAATTTTTCTATTAATGATATTATTTTTTAGTTTTTTATTAAATAAATTGATTAAATTATAAATTGTAGGAAATGTTAAATATGAGTTATTAAATTTTTACTAGGTTTGTTTCACCGAATTAACCATAGGTATAACAAGTATTTTATACGTATTAATATGGCAAGTGTAAACTTTTTTATTTTTTTGAAAATTTATCGAATGATAAGAAATTTTCAATGGAAGGGGGTCGTAATTCCCTTCTTAATACGGCCATGATTGTGATCAGAAATGAAATAATTCAATATTTTTCGATTTTATGAAATGTTTTATTATAATATTACCATAATAATATATTTTAAATACCAATTCTATATAAGTATACGATAAAAAAATTACGCAATATTACTCATAAATTGAAACAATTACGGCGCTAAATGATATTAAACTTGAGTATTTTAATAATATAATATAAATATATATATATTAATACTATTATGTGATCAGTATTTCGTCAGTGGATAACAGAAAATTAATATCTTATAATATTAGGTACGCGTCTTCCCAAATATGTAAAATATTAAATATTAATCAACAAAAAAAAAAAATTGTATATATAAATATTATGAATAAAACAATCATTTTCTATCATGTATAGTTATTATTTAAATATTCAATAGAACGTGGATAATATTAGATTGTAGAAAAATATATCTGAAATTTTATATTTTAAAAATCGCGTTTAACTTTGAGTGATTTTATTATTATTATTTTGTTATTTAATTTATCTATTTATAAAATTTAGATTATAATAATAAAAAGGTGAATTAAATATATAGTTATAGGTTAGGTTAAAAATAATAATTAATATAATTAATTTATCAATATCGTTTAAATAATATGTAGGAAAAAATGGAAATATGTAAAAATATGTAATAACAAAATATAGCTCATTTTATTAAAAATCATTTGAAACGAGTTTATCACTCTCCTAAATTTAATTACCTATAGTCACCGTAAAAAAATATGTATTTACATATAAATCCGATCCCTAGTTATTATTTATTTCTTTTAGTGTATACCATTTAAATTATTTAGAAATACATCACAGACAATACAAAAATCATTACAATTACACACACGAACGTATTTTCAATGTTATGACGGTTTTGAACTGGATTTCGAATTTACATAGAGCCTAAATGTAAATTTCTGGTACCACATTATTATACACTATAGTAATGCGTATATATATAAGATATAACTTACTAAATAATAATTAATAATTATATGCGCACGCACTACAGAATAATAATAATAATAATAATAATAATAATAATAATAATAATTATAATGACACAGCCATCGGAATTATTAATATAATATTATTGTGTTGAGTTTACAACCCGTGCGTCGCCTCCTTGTTGCATAATAATTCCCGTAGCCGAGAAGCCATCGTCGTGCGATTAATATCTCGTAGGCGCCGATATATAAAATATATCCGCACGATTAAATTGACTAATAATAATATTCGGTACCGACGATTTCCTTTTGAAAGGGACCACCGGCTCGGAAACGCGTTGCTAATAATAATTGTTCAACACGAAGAAAACGCTGCTCCAAGACGGCGACGGTACAGACTGTATACAGAGGGATAGAGAGTGTCACTTGTTTTTACAAGACAAACAAGACGATTTACGTATCGCGTACCATTTAATCGCATTTGCCGAGCACGCGAGCGAGTCCCGGAGTTTCCGATTCACGGTCCGAAAGACGTTGTTATAATACGCATAATGTAATATTATGCTTAGAATTAATATTCGCACGACGAGAAAATATAATAATATATATTATATTACATTGCTTTGATTAAAGTCAATCGCTCGAAAACGTAAACTACAAGTCTACAACCATGGTTCGTAAAGAGACGTTTTTATATTTTTGCGGTACTTAAAACAAAAATTTAAGTTTTACACGTTGCATAACATTATTATGATATACTATAATGTATAATAAATAATAATAATAATAATTTTAATTTAATTTTTCGTGATAACGTAGTCCATTACAAAAATATAAAATAATAAACAATGACAATTAATACGTAAATATACTATTCTTAAAATTATTTATTTTCATCAGCGCCTTATCAAATATTAATTTATAATGTAGGTACAGTAATGCTATGGTATGGTTATGGTATGGTTGGTAATGTCAGTTGTCGAAGGCGACGTTTTTTTTATTTTTTTTTTTTTTCTATAAAATATTTCAGGATTATATCAACAAGTAACGCGTATACGGTGATAATATCGTGTTAAAATAATATGGAGGAAAAAAAATAAGTATCGTTCCGTAATGGTAATATATTATAACATTTTAAAAATGTGTCAAAATTGAAATGCTCGTGGTACAGTCACGTTATATATGAAATGCGTTTATGTGTATTTATTGTACCTATTGCATTCCGTCATGCCGACGGTCGAACAATGAGATTTTTATCTCTCGTTCGAATTTGAAAAAAAAAATAATAATAATAATATAAATAATAAAATCTGACGAAAACAAAATAAACAAACGAAAGGTGAATCATCGTCGATACATACCCGCGTACAACTACAACTAGTGAACATCATAATATTATACAATATAATATATTAGTATTTAGTGTACGATGCATGGATGTGCGGTTCGTGGAGAAGAAAAAAAAACGTCATTATCTATATAAAAAAAAAAAAAATAAATAAATAAATAAACGAAAACGACTTAAACCTGTAACTACGTGTTATGTTGTATATACGTGGATGCAAGTACGATGTATATTATTTATATTAATATATTTTTATTTATCTTTTCACCTCTTCTCCGAACCGATGACTTATAATAATATATTATATGGTATAATAGTGTAAGGACGTTTTTATTATTATTATTATTATTATTATTATTATTTTTTTTTTTTTTTTGTCCACCAAAATCTCCTCCAATCGCGATATAGCAACAATTTAATATTATATTTTTACGTTACGCTCTACAAAACAGGATGACTCATTTCGTATCGTGTGTGTGTGTGTGTATCGTCCCTTCAACAGGTGCGTTGTTATTGTACACATATAGGCGTATACGTATTATATTATTATTTTATTTATATATATATATATATATATATATATATAATTTGTATAATGTCGGCAATGACCGAAACGCCGCCGCCGCCTCTGACACATTGGTCAGGCATTTTCTTCGCGCCGACACCGTCGCAAACGAATGTTGATGATTCATCGACTCGTTCGGAAGTGCCGTTTGCGTATATCATATTATTATAATGAGACGTGTGTAGAGAGAAAGGAAAAAAATAGTATTTTTTTCGCACTAGAGAAACAAAAAAAAAAAAATAATAATAATAATATTAATTATACGATCGCAATAATAATATTATTATACTCGTACCAGTAGGAATAAAGCAAATTAATATATTATATTATATAGAAATAAATTACGTTGATGAATCATCCGTTGCACCGCGGCGGACGATTATTATTGCGCCTATATCATTTACCTGTACTATATTATTATATCATCGTATTTTTTTTTGCTTTTTTCTTCAAAAATAATTTTTTTACTTTCAAATGGATAAACTTTAAAGCGATATCGCGTTTGTGTAACGTTAAACGTTTCTATATAGGACGGCGTTTTATTCGAAATTATTTCACTCGTCGTACACCTGTGTAATGTTATGTTGTATTTTATACAATAATAAATAGATAACAATATACTCGTATAACGAATCCGAAGTATAAAATGAAAATAATTACATACAGTTTGTTTTACAAAGAAAAGTCACGAAAAATATCAAAATAAGGTACTTAATAATATTTAGTATCAATTTACCCAGTTGTTATAATAACGATACATCTTATTGTATTAGGTTACCGGTGTAAATTGCATCCAAAACAATTTATAACAGCATATAATAATGCATCCAACATTTTATTTTTTTTAGGTAGAATTTCTATTTCGTAAATTACGTCCAATAATATAATTTAATTTTTGTGATGGCCAGTCTCAGAGTACATCCCAAGGAGGTGGCTATCACTATCCTCAAATCATTTTTATTTAATATACGAGTATTATTATATTATTATGTATTGTATAAATGTTAACTTAATAATGTTTTTGGCTAAAACTACTAGGTACGAATAGTGTCCATGATGGTGGTATGCGAATAACAGATGATTCATACCTATAATAATATTATAATAATTACAAACGATAAAAGGGATGAATGTTCGGTAAAATTAAGGGCTTCTTCAAGTTCATCATTTTTAGAAAAAATATTTTGAAATGTTTTAAACATAAATATTTCATGATTTTTAATTTCTTTTGTATTATCTGATTTTAATAATGTAAAAAAATCGATTAATTCCTCAGGTAGACTAATTAAATTTGAAAACATAAAATTTATATGTATAAACATTATCTTCAAATGGTCATATTCTTTAGCTCTTAAATTTTTCTTTGTTTCTTCGATTATTAATATTATAATTGTCTTATATACAAGTTTCATATACCAAAATATAATATCGATGTCGTCTGCATATTCGATTACCTTAGAACGTATATCTACTATATTCAATGTTTCATCAAGATCCATAAATTCTAATTTTACACGTGATAATAGTTCCAATAAATCGTTTAATTTTTCTTCATTCAACCATGTATGAAATTTTGTATGACAATCATTACTATCTCTTTTTTTTAATATATTTTCTTTTATATATTTTACTGTACTATAAATTTCTGTAGTATAAGGATATTCATAATAGTAATATTCAGTAATTGTAAAATAAACTTTGTTAGTCTTCGGTAATTGACAATTAAATGCTATGAATTTTTGGACATCATTTATAAATTCAATTAAAATATTTATCAAATCGTGGGGGGTGTTTCATTTTTATGTTTTGCAACTATAAAAATTATTTTAAAAAATAATGAAAATAACGCTTTTATAAAATCTGTGTCAACCGGAGGATAAAAATTTTTTTCCCAAAATTCCAACAAACTATTTATAATTTTAATAATATATTTATAAACATTACCTAATTGGTTGTTATTATATTCTTTAATATTGGATATATTTATTTCACTGTATATGAAATGAGCGAATATGCAACTCATCAAATAATAATAACTATACTTATTATTACGATCACCATCAAGATTCCTTATATCTCCATAATACATATTGTAATTTTCTTCTTGATCTATTTTCGTCATTGTACATGATATATAATTTTGATTTTTCGTCATACTTATATGTTCTAATTTTAATTTCTCTAATTCTGGCATTATATTGTATTCTGTTGTTGAAATATCCACTGACTTTAAACACACTAAGAAAAATAATAATAATTTAACTGACCACATCTTTTACGATTTTATTAAAATTTAAACACAAAAATCGACTAAGCCGTTAGAAATAATTATTCTATATACTGTTATTATATTTTTTCATTTGGTTTTTATACTCAATGTTTATTCGAATTATTATGGGTATGTTCATACGTCATACAATTGTATAAACATTAAAGATTAAATATTTAAATATCATCATAAGTATAAAGTATGGATGCAGATGCATTTATTTATTTACGTATATTTAATTAAATATTTCAAAAAATTACATTATTATTTCAAGTAAAAAAATTGTTACCTTCTTTCACAATAATTATTATAGAAATATAGATAACTTATCAATTTTAATATTCTCATCATCTTTACTGAATTATATTATTTACATAATACTTATAATAAACTAACAAAAAATAACAATTTTTTTTTTAAATTTTTTTGTTGATATATACCTTATAGGATTCCTGCTGCAAGGATATAGTTGTGCAAAACATAGTGTTTAATTTTTATTAGAATTTGAATGCAATGATAAACCATTATAATCTAGAACACGATTCTGAGCGAATTTCAGTCAGATAATGTAGGTATTGATTAATATATTTCCGTTTTTTCGTCATTTTTTCGTCGTTTTTCCGTCGTTTTTCCGTCGTTTTTTCTAACGCATAATGTTAATTTGAGAAATTCAAAAAGCTATCTAAATAAAGTACCAACAATTATAACATATTATAATTCTTAAATATATTGTTAATAATTGGAAATGTAAATGAAATGTTCAATTTACTGTTATAAAATAATTGATAGGAGAGTTGCGTCCGAACGCAAATTATCAATTTTTATCAATTCTGAATTCAAGGGTACACAAAATTATTATTAGTGGTATTAGTAGTATAAAACGATTTTTAAATATTCCAAGATAAATTGCTGATAAAAATGATCATTATAAGAAAACACGCGTTGATAATATGTCGAACTTCTGCCATTTCGGATTTAGTTTCATAAATTATGCCCAACAACTTCTAAGCATTTAGTCCCCATTGTTTTATTATTATATTATATATTATGTTATGAGATTAAAGTTTTATAAGAAACTATAATAATTTATTACGGCGTATAAATTAATAATACTAATAAATTCAGCGTGTGTGCATACGGTAAAAATAAAACCAAACGTCGGTGACATCACTTTTACCAGTTCATTACGACTACTGTATCGCGATGGCACGGCGTGCCAACACCCGTCACCGGGACCCACGTGTCGATGACGGAGCGGCGGTCTGACTTACGATATTTAGATATTATTATAATATTATTAATATATTATTAATATATAGTAATAAATATTACCAGTTACGACTCGGCCGAAGATCAACAAAAACAACGTGTATAATTAAAATAATTGTGTACAATACGCGCGCGTGTGAAAAAAAAAATCACGAGTTGTCAAACCGCAACGGAGCGTGAAAAAAAAATAAAAATAAATATTAAAAAACGTTATTAATAGTTATTTAAAGAAACGAACCACATGTTCGGGACAATGTTTACGAACGAATAATCGCAATGTTCACAAACGGGGTTCAAAAACCTCTAATATGAAACGGCATTAAGATTCATATTTTTATCGTAATCGAGGTATAATATAATAGATAGGTACGTGATTTCGAACGGAGAGATAAAAAAAAAAAGAATACCAAATACGAGATAATAATAATATTACGTCCACCGTCGTTTATCGTAAACGACACAACATATTATAATAATATGGTCAGTTATAACTTTGCACGTATAATACATTATTGTTATTATGTTTTGATATTTTTACTATTTCGTCTTTTATTATATATGTTCGTTTTGTGTGAAAAACGCGACGAACAATGGAAAAAAAAATAAATAGAATAAAAAACATCGTCTAGTAACAATATTATACATTTTTATAAATAGATAAAAAAATATTATAATGTGTTTACTATACGTTACGGATATAGAAATGTAATAATAAAATCGTTTGAGACGATATTATATTATTATTAAATATTTCAGATTTTTAAAGATGTTCCAATTATGTAGTATTAAAAATGTATAATATATAGACACGGATAAAGACGATAGGTAGTATCAAATATGCGACTTTTATTTATCGTTTCAACAATACATTTATTAACAATATTTCGATACTCGTTATTATTAAATATTATATTAAGTTTTATCCGATTACAACTCAAAATAGGGGATTTAGTTTAAAATTAAAAAAAAAAAAAATATTAAATATTATAATATGTAATAATAATAATAATATGTACTTAGGTATATATTATGTAACCAAAAAATACACCAAATATAATAGCGTCACGAGTTTTTCACGGAACAAAATAATTAGAATTAAATCATCCGAAGAAGAGGAAATTTTTGAAAGTTTTAATTTACTTAAAAGTAGTTTTATATAATATTCATATTTTTTAACACTAAAAATATTATATAGGTATATCTGAAAATTAATTAAGATAATATAGAAACATTAAAAAAATATATAATATAATATTTATGAACGGATGTAAAGAATAACATAATATAGTAAATATAATCAAAAATTTAAGTGAGAATCTCAAAGGGTGGATTTCCTTACCACCCCTTCAAATCGGTTTCCGAATTGACGACGGGAGTAATTGATTTTTATATTAATATCTTTTTAGTAATATACGAATATCAGATAAGGTACTCTGGTGGTAACCAGTGGTAACGTTATTCTGATTGTTGCAAAACGAATTATGTTGTATTATTAATTTACCTCGTCGACAGTGTTATTATTATAATTCATAGTTTATATACAAAATACACGACGAACGTACCGTGGTTGCCAAGAGTGGTTTCTCTGAATTTATTTGGAAAGCTCTTGCTCTGGGAAAAACGAAATGCGACCATCGGATTAGCGTATTTTAATCGTGCGCGTTTAACCACCGAGTATATACAATATACCTACATAATAATAATAATAATAATAATAATAATAATAATAATAATAATAAT
>JAIUCT010000019.1:1754820-1773805 GCA_021307375.1 Tetraneura akinire | reverse complement strand
TAATAATAATAATAATAATAATAATAATAATAATAATAATAATAATATATTATTTACCGGCACATTTCGTCACCACGCCATAGTGTTTCTGTTCATTATTGAAAACAAAACCCTCGGCCGAGGATTATCATTACAAAGCGAATCCCTGTCACCATAATAATATAACGCGTATACTGTATATACTATGCACACAGTTAAGCAACCCTTTTTCTATATTATAATATTATATCTGCGACGAGTAAAAGCTCATATTTTAATCCTTTACATTATTATATTAATATTATAATAAAATATGTACGAGTATACATACGTACTCGTTTACTTATGTATAATACGTATATTATACCACCGTGTTCTTTCCGTCATTTCCGCACTCGCCCTTCGCGACCGCAGCAACGACACAATAATATCATAAAACTCTTTGCGAGCGCACGACTTCGTTGCAGCGAGCGACGTCTTTTGTATACCGCGGTATAGAACGAGCGGTAATCTCTCTATTCGATCGCGCTACACACTACATGCCTAATATGGTTATAAAATCATATATTATATTATAATATAATATGGCAACTCGGTTTCAGTTTTCGTCTTTTCTAGTCGGAACGCGACGGTATTAAACATGACGCGTATACGTAATAGGTAATATTATTGTGTGTGCCCACGCGGTCGTCTTAAATCTTATAATACGAGTTTGAAAACTGTTTCGCTCGGTCCTTAAGTTATCGCCAAAGTTTTCTCGCTCGCGTTTAAGCTCCTCGGACGTTATATTACTCACGACATTATATTATTATTTATTCGGTTCGTTATTTTTTCTTCTAATTTTCGCGAAAACATAATAATAATATTTTTCGTATACTTTAATCGCGTTATATATATATATATATGTGATATATTACGACTGTCATAAAAGTGGAATATTAGTCGTTTTGGTAAAACTCGATTTAAATATGCTATATCATAAAATTTTAATGTTTTCATAATAACAAAATGTATGATACAAATCTACCACACTGAACATATCGTGTTATGAATATACGGCCGTTCGCGGTTCGTACAGTATAAAATGATATTGAGAAATCTGGGCAAAACGAGAGAATAATAATAAATAGAAAACGTTAAACGTTTTAAACTTATATTTTATACGTAACATTATATTTTAAATCCAACCTTCGAAATGTCGCCTTTCCCGCGGGCTCGTTACAATTTAAAACGATATTGTTACCTATTTTTTACGTTGCTAGGAAATATCAAAACGGATCGTCCGAATGTTATCGATCCAATCCGCGATTATGTTTATTACGATATTGTAATATAATATTATGTTAAGTTTTACGAATATTATCGTTTTTTTTGTTTTTGTAATTTTCCTCGTACGTCGAAACGAATAATATCATTATCGTTCGACGCGAATTATTGTCCGGTACTGATGGTTAGACGTACGCGATGAACACCACTTTTCTGGTAGACACGTTGGCCGGCGTAACCGGCGGAGTGGCATCGGTTTGCGTGGGTCAGCCGCTGGACACGGTTAAAGTCAAAATGCAACTTTTTCCGAAAATGTACGGAAGTATGTTTTCCTGCGTGTTGAGCATCGCCCGGCAACAAGGGCTTCGCGGTTTCTACGCGGGCACGGTACCCGCATTGATATCCAACTGTGCCGATAACGCGGTCATGTTCGGTACGTACGGTCAGTGTCAGAAATTAGTGGCCGAATTGGCCGGTGTCGGTAGCGATACGACCCGTTTGAATTACGTGGAAAACGCGGCGGCCGGAAGTATCGCGTCTGTAAGCGTACTGTTCATTTTATTAGTCTAGCCCCTAAAAATACCTATTATATAGGATTATATACGTAGGTACGCAATAATTATTATTCTATATTATTATAGTGTATAATATAAACGACAAAACATAACGTTATTAATTATTTAATATGACAATATGTGGACTAAAGAGACACGAGTAATTACACTCGTATTATAGTCGTATGGCAACAAATTTTTAACAATTCGAGTAAAAATTATTTAATTAGGGAGGTACCTACCTTGTTTATATGTATTCCAAAATTCATCAAATTAGATGTATACAATATTTTACTCGGATCTAAATAAATCCTATACAGAGAGTCTCGTCTGTTACTAAATTTGTATTCAACATAATATTATTTAAAAGCTCAATAAATGAATGTATTTTTTTTTTCATCCGGTTGCATGTAATATTACGGCGATCAAAATAAAGTAATGTGTTTTAATAATTTTCAGATATTCACGTCGGCTGTTCTTTGTCCGACTGAATTAGTAAAAATACGAATGCAATGTTTTCACGATTACGATACCGAGGTGAAACTACAAAATCCGTCGATAAGTGAAACGATAAAAAATATCTGGAAAGCAGATGGCTTCAAAGGATTATTCCGTGGAATGAAGTATACTTTCGCCCGGGAGAGTGTTGGGTGTTCAGTATTCTTTGGTGCGTACGAGTGGGCTCGCGAAAAACTAAAACCGATCGGCAAACCTAAAGAGAACTGCGATCCTTTGGCCACAATGGCGGCCGGAGCCTTATCCGGCGTGGTTATGTGGCTGGTTGTCTATCCAATAGACGTAATGAAATCGCGCGTTCAGATTTCGGAAAAAACTGTCGGACTACAGTTGGTCAAGGACGAAATTCATAAGGCAGGCTTACGAGGACTGTACTGTGGATTATGGCCTACATTAATAAAAACGGTACCTTTAACCGCCGTGTTGTTGTTTAGTGTAGAGTTTTCAAAACCGTTTTACAATAAGCTCTTATCAAATAACATCGTTGATCCGCCGAAGTCTAATGTTGTCGACGATAATTTTTTTTCATTTTGTGATTTCATATCGGGATGGACCGCCGGTTGGTGAATATATTTTAAAGGTACTTAATTAAACACACGACAAACGGACTACGCATATTATTTATATTCACAGGTATTATTTCTACGTGTGTAGGACACCCGATGGATACGGTTAGAGTAGTACAACAAGTGACCAACACTAGTGTAATAACGGCCACTCGAGAACTATACAAACAAGATAAGGCGAGTTTAATAATGTAAAAATGATCGAGACAGAATCAAATAATTATCATCTTTTAAAATGAATATTATTAGAATTTAAATTTCTATACATGAAACAAATAGTTTATAATATAATTTTTACCTCTCAGTTAGCAGGATATTTTAGAGGAATGATGTTTCCAATTCTAAGTACTGGAGTTGTAAATTCGGTGTTCTTCGGAGTCAATGGTAACACGATGAGATTGATCCAAATATATCGAAGTAACGGAACAAATAACGACATTGATAAAGACATACGATTTTGTTGTGACGCTGAAAATTTGAATAAATATTGGCATTTGGACGTATTCACGTCAGGTTGTGTTGCTGGACTTTTTTACACAATGATAAATATACCAAATGAAGTTATTAAAACAATGTTGCAAGCATCGAGTAAAATAATACGCCAGCGATGTTTATTGGCATCGTACATAAACCAACTATAACACGTTTTGGTCTAATAATAAAAAAAAATTTCAGATATCATAAATTCAAAAGATAATCCAATAGAAAATCTAAATAAGCCCGTATCGCCGAAAATCACCAGCCCAATAAAATTAGTTATTGAATTATATAAAGCCCATGGGATACGATCTTTGTATCGAGGAGGAACTCTATTAATGCTCAGGTTTAAATAAAAAATTATACAATAGTATGACTTAAATTAATTTTTTAAACGTTTAATTTCCCTTATGCTTCTAGAGATGTTCCTAGTATGGGCATCTATATGCTCACATATGAACATTCCTGTTGTTCGTTAAAGAAATTATGGTATGCCGATACTAAAAAGGAATCTATGCCAAAGTACATACAAGTATTATCTGGAGGCATAGCAGGTAAATAATATTATATTGCGCTGAAATATTGTAAATAAATCACATTAAGTGTTTGCGGTTATGTTTTCTCGGTTATAATTATAAATTTAAATTTACAAATTATCTATTTTATTAGGTAATTAAATTATGTACCATACATCATACCTATTTAATTTCGATTGGAAATATAAATATTCTCTAATCATTATAATACGCATAATATGATAAATAATATTTAGATTGTACAACTAATTGTATAATTGTAACCGTTTCAACTTCACATTAATATTTAGTCTCGCCAAAGCCAATTGAATACTTATATTTTATACAAGTTTGTTAAATACTTATACTTGACTTTTATTTTCTCTGGAAGGAGTGGTCAGCTGGGTTTTGGTGTTACCATTTGACGTGATCAAATCAAAAATCATAGTGGACAGCCTTACGAATCCAGTTTACAAGGGAGCGTGGGACTGCGCGAAGAAAACGTACATAGAAGGGGGCGCCTTGCGATTTTTCCAAGGTTTCTGGCTACTCTGTTTACGAGCTTTTCCAGTGAACGGCATAACGTTTTTTGTCTACGAAATGCTTTTGGACACTTGCAATGACAATAATAATGACAAACCCGCCACCTCTGTCGTCTCGGTTAAATCAAAATGGTCTTGAATTGAATGGACAAAAACCAATTAAAGAAAACCAGGAATTTATTATGTTTACCGAGAAAAACAACGCGTTTTATGAACAAAAATCTATTATACGCGGTGTACATCACGCATCTGCATTCTGCCCATGTATATCATGTAACCTCTAATATCATTTCGTGTGAAATAAACTCTACAGAATGTAGTGGTCGGTCCATTAAACTAACGGGCGCATAGTGTCATCCCGTCGGAGCGGTTTCGGGGGCGCGAAAAGGGACTCGAGTCCATCGCCGCCAGGCGATAAGAGAATATTATTATAATATAATATTATAGTTGTTATATATACCTACCCAGGGCTGGGGCGAGTATTTAATTACAAGATTTAAGTTGTCAACGTCGTCGCCGGGCGGTGGTCATTTGCGGAAGCTTAGGGACCACCCTTTCCCGTGGTCTCTGCGTCCCCGTGTGTTATTTGCATTTAAAGCCTCCATACGCGACGCGGAACCCGCACGCGAGTGTGTGACAAACTTCCGGCGGCGATTTAAGTTCGCTATCCTCCGTCGTTATCCCGTCATTATACGAATTATTATTATTATTATAAAAGCGTGTCCTTCTCCGAGCCAAAAGGACCTCAGGACTCGCATGTGTCGTTAAAACACTCTCCCGCATTATATGGTATTATTATGTACACAGCGCGATCCGTCATAATAATATCGTATTAATAATTTCTAAGTCGTATGCTTTCGTGACGCGATATTTTGATCACTCTGTATAAGTGTAAGTACCTACGTTAATATATATAATATATAATATAAGTATATATTAATATATAGCATACCTCCGCGCTTTGTGTCCGCACGAAATACTAACCCTTTTGTACGTGGGAAGTCGACCGTTCGGCTGTATAGTTACTATATAATATGTATTATATTAATTAATTCGTCTAAGCTGCGACCACGAGGTATTTAAGTGCGTACGCCTATATAATATTATGTGAGTATATAATATAATACGTTATACACTGAGAGGTTTTAGTGTAAACACGCATTTATGCCTATAATATACGTTAGAAGTCCGACTATAGTACTCGTACAGATTATAATATAATATTATGATGCATATTATTATTATTGTACATTATACGTCAACCACGAATAACGCAGGCAAATCCTCGAATATAATAATATTGTAATTCCATCCATCAAACTATATCACAACATTATTATTATTATTATTATTATTATTATTATTATTAAAATGTAATTAGCAAATGTTTTCAAATTTTTATCCTTTTTATAATAATAATAAAAAAAACAAAAATTAGAAGTTTAATCTAAACCAAAAGATTCTAAAATATTACAGATAGGACAGATTGGACTTTATTATTTGAAATTGTGTTTTTTTTATTTTTTTTTGTACGAAATAAATTCTAAAATATTAAAGATATCAATTTGAGATCGTCATGACAAAAATTACGCTAAATAAAATGTCTAATAAGAAAATGTCATAAATTCATAACCAAATAATAATTTTGCTTCTCGGGTACGGTATTGTTAAAATTATGTATAAATATATTATATATAATATATATACACACAATGCGATATTACGACCATCCGCCGTTAAGTTTATTTAAGACTAATTTACCGACACGCATATTATTATAGTTGACCGCATTATACCTATAATTATTATATTATGACCACCACATGCACACGGCATATTATTATTATTACGGTGTTATTTATAAATATTACTCTTAGAGTCTTAGGATATTACGGACTATGATTTATGGCGTTAATAACGTAAAAAAGAATTTACAACAGTAGTGAATACGTTAAATATTATTATTATTTTTAATATTTTATGTTGTTGACATACGTCTTCGTCATTATAATATAATCATTTTCATATAACTACTTGCGCATTTATAGAAATTAAAAATATTAGACTATTTTCTATTTTCATATACCTAATACAATAATAATAATTATACTTAATTATAATACGCAAATAAAAAGTTCATTATTTCGCGAATATCTAAATAACTATCGAAAATTATTGCAAATAAAATACATTCGATATAATAATAGTATAATTTATTATAATATATATTTTTTTAAATTTCTTGATTTCACATAATAGTATAAATATAAAAATAATTCATTTTATCCAATATTATGATATTATTTTGAAACTATATTATATACATAACTAAGGAAGTTATATTAACAAATTTATATCTCAACAATTTCAAATAATGATACCCGTTTGTGGTAGTTTACATAATGACATACTTATACTGACTGTTTTAATCAAATTATGGACAATTTAATTTTTAACCGGTCACGTTTGTCGGAAAGTATAACAATAAGGTGAAAACATAGCGTGTAAAATAATAATATATAATATTCGTGACTCGATTAAGCATAATAATATTATTATTTTGTTTACCTACTCCCGTCGTTCGTTCATTATGAATAGACGTAGGACAATATATTATAACTTTTAATCGTCTTATTAAAGTTACAGAATACACGTATATTATTCATTATCATTAATTATAATATGGTCTTTGTTGAATTTTAGAACATTCTATACATTTACATCACGATCCACAATCATCGTTTTTGCCGTCGGACCAAAGTTTCAGGGGTTCGGGAAATTTAATTTTCGCCAAAGAATTTCAAAGTTCGATGAATACAACCCTCACTCTATCGTCCCTTTATACATCATATATGATATATAAATAAAGGAGTGTGTGTGTGTGTGTGAGAGAGAGAGAGAGTGAGATAGCATTGTACACGCGTGTATGTATACGTGCGTTTGTAATTGTCACGTAGTGAATCCGTCGCAAAGGGATATAAACAAAGTCCGGTTTTAATCGGCTATAATTATACCTGCAGTGGTGGAAATTTGCATAGGAAATATATTAACATGTCGGCAATATAGCGCGCGACTATTCTGGACCCTTTTACGCGCCACTGTATATATGGGCAAAGGCGCTATCTTAAGCTTTATTAATGATTGGCTTTAAACGTCGCCCGGCCATTTATGTATCAACGGGGACAATGGTCAACGATAAATGTTTGTTTTGTATATCAAATCCTCGTAGATGGAAAGGGAGGGACGAACAGAGAGAACGAGAGAAAAAAAAGTTGTCTAGATTATCCGAATGGGGTCACTTGATTTATGGGCAATGCCTTTAATTTCGTCCTGTTAACGTCCGACTGACATGTTAATGGAATTTCACGTGGAACTCCCATCGACATAAGTAATTCAAACATTGTTAAGGGTGTTTATATCTGCGTATGTATTATATACGTATCAAATGTATACAAGACGTTTTCCTATATAGGGAGGGAAATACTGCAGTAGAGAAAAAAAATATTAATAAAAAAATATTATTATAATATTATAATTATTATTATTATTAACGATAAAAGTATTTCGCCATTATATTGAACACACGCGTATATAATAATAATTTATAATATTATATAACATATTATGTTTTTGAAATCGTAATTCGTTATGTTGTTATGTACCCACACATCGGATTTCAAATGTATCGTGTATATAATTTCATCAAGAATAATTTATAACCACATTTAACCGAATCTCACACGTAAATAATTGCCATATTATTAATCATCGCATTTTAAAATTCAACATATACCTATACATAGAAATATAACATATATTATTATAATTATACAAATATATTTTTTTACATTTTCATTCGTATTAGGCATGGTTTATGACATTACGTTTTATTTACACGTAATTTAATAATTAATAATAATAATAATATAATGAAAATGCATATTATGTAAAAAACAAATATAAAATATTATTTCTTCGGTTATTAACGAAAAACTCAATATAGGACCATTCCATTTTCATTAAAAAAACATTTATTTTTATTAGTAAATATATTATACACTAGTGTTGTTTCGTATTTCCGTTTAGTATCGTATGTGCAAAAATATAAAATATAAAAACCTCTATTCGTCGCCTCGTTTTTTTTCTTCTTTTTTTTTTTTTTTTATCGTTTTTTCGACGTTCTATATATTATAAATCCCCAAACTCACAGAACCGACCCCACTGTTATGGTATATACCATATACGTATACTCGTTAGCCGAAAACCGCGTTGTGTTCCGACACGCGTATACCTCTTCGTCCGTTTCACACTTCCTGTTATCGGGAACGAAAACGAAACGAGAGAAAAAAATGGGGAAAAAAACGTTCGTTTTTCGCATCATTATATTATAGACTTCGCGGACAGATACGCGTATGTATACATATACCGGTATTATATTTGGTCATCGTTCGCCGAGGGCGGTTTTCTTCGTTTTGCCGCAAGAAAAAAAAATATATCATAATTGAAATCCGATATAAGGTTCAAGGTGTGCGTGTGGGTATTACGTTATTATTATTATTATTATTATTATTATATAGTAACATTGAATCGTCTCGCTTCCCTTCCGAATGCTATTTAATGGCCATACGTCTTATAATACCATCATATTATACACGGTGTTCGCGACGGGATATCACCAATATTATGTATTTCTTTTTTCCCTCGGACATCGGAGCAAATCGTCCGGCAATTAGACGCGTTTGGAAATAAAATATAATAATAATAATAATAATAATAAGAATAATAATAATAATAAAAACGGTCCGTATCGTTCTGTACGCCGCCGCGGACACAAAGCTATATGTATAATAATATATAGCGACGGATCAAAAATAAATAATTGGACGTCCGGGAACGGCGAATCCCTGGGGCAGGTAGTTTTATTTAAAAGCGGTTTGCCGAAGGGTTGTCGAGAACGGTACTACATACGACAACACCGTGATGCGATGCAGCAGTAGGTATTATATACAGACCGTTTTCCATTAAACAGATTACCGTCGCCGAAATCGTTAAAACATGCGCTTACGCGCGTACAAAAATCTAATAATACTGGGAAAAAAAAAAAAAAAAACGGCGCCGAAGAACGAACTATATTTATGTAGGTAGGTACGTATAAAAACACGACGGCAATAAAATTAACGAAATTATAAGCTGACACGCTAAATTTTTGTCGTCTAACATATTATTATCATTATTATTATAAATTGTTGATGATATAATAATATGTGTCATTAACATTGGCGGAAATCCAATAAAATTTCAGGGGGAGCTAATATATTTATGAAAAATATAAACCATTTAACCATTTTCAATTAACCAAACGATTAAACGAGATACACGAGTAAATTCGTAAATCGTAATCATAATTTATAATATAATTATTGTGTAGGTATATCATATTACATTCATATTGATTATAAACATTAAGTTTTATGGTTATGATTTATGAACTAATAAAATAAATAAAAATAAGGTAAAATAAACTTAAATGGTCTTTGATATTGACAATATCAGTGTTATCGAGTTTATAAAGCTTACACGTTTTGTACTTCCATGGATAATTGATTCTGTTTGGTTAAAACAATAATACATAGATACTACTCTATGTTTAAGAGAAATGTTTAATAATCATTACCATTATTATTGTACTGTTGTTATCTTTGTGACATCTTATCGTATATAATTTATATTTTATACTATAATTTTAAATAATATTGATTATTGACTATTCTAAAATTCTAAAATTCTAAATTTCTATTATTCATCAATTAAATTAAAATTTTTTTTTAAAAAATAGCAATCATTTTGCAAATATATTATAATATTATATGTTTTGTTATACATATAAAACACTAGTACCTAATTTTTAGAGGGTCTAACCAGATATATGGGGACTTAGTCCTCTAAGTCCCCACTCCCCATTGCCGCCTATGGTCATTAATGCGTATTATAATATTCTATTCGTTACAAGAGACATTGACTTTCACGTTATTTTAATTTTACGCCGATACACGAAATTCTATACATTTTACACTCTGGCACAGAATTATATATACCTAATTTATAATAATGATATAGTTTCCGAACGTATCTACACTCGTATAATAACATTGGCAAACGGATATAATAAAAATAAAACACATTCGATGTTCCGCGCCAGTGTTATATTTATGTAAACTATACAGTATAGGCCATTGAATAAGAAAAGGGGCATGTAATGTTTGCAAATCGTATAAAGGCTAAAGCGTACGGAATTACAAGGGATCAGGTTTTCATTTTCATTGTAAGGATTCCTCAGGACGCAATAATCGTTTACTTTAATGTTTTTTTGTTAGATATTGTTTGTTGCATCGCATCAATATGGTTTCACTCTATTTCTGTCTTCCGCGGTGGCTCCCTCGTGATTGATATTATTATACTTCTTCTTATAATACTATCATACCATTATTATTATTATTATTATTTGGACAGATAAACAGGGGATTAACTTTCTGCTTTTACTATTTCGTAAATATTTATGTAATTCATACGATACACCATTTCTAAACCCACAGAGGAGTTTGATCATTAAACAACTAAAATACATATATATATATATTTTAAAAAACGTTAGACCTCTGATTTGAATTTATTGTAAATTATAAACCTTTTTTTTTCTAGTGCCTATTTGACTATTTGTATTTAAACTTTTAAATTGTTATATTATATAATATCAATTACCTATTGGTTACACTAATATTTTATGTACCTATTACGTCATATATTATACTAAATAACTATATTATATTATGCACACTTCTACAGGTCTGAGGTCAGTATCAGTATAACGTTATAAATAATACGATAATAATATAGTAAATATAAATATTTTTTTAATCTTATTTAAACGTTCGATTGATAAATTTTATGTATACCATAAAGATTACGACCCACAGTGACAATAACGTTTTTTAACCAATATAATATTCCGGTCGAAAAAGTTTGGTGAAATAATAACTATATATTCGCTCGTCGTCCTTAAGGGCGTATAACCTATAGCTACAACGTAATCAGCGGTCTCGAGTGGGGAGTTTTATGTGGCAGATAAAACATTTTTTTCCATCATAACACATACTCACGTGCAATATTATCGACCGGAATTCCAGCGTGAAAAAATATCATCCACAACGTGTTTCGGGGACGCAGGACGGGGATATTTTACGATTTCCCGCTTGTTTTATATCGACAAATGGTCATAAAACATATAATATCCGGGAACGTGGGCACCTGACGCAGATAAATTTCCAAAATTCGAGTTTTCCTTATCCTATATCTTACGTGTTTCTTTATTTTTTCGACCACAATTTCGTAGGCCATAACAATATCGTCCATAAATACGATATATTATATATATTTATATATCAAATAGAGAGTAAAAATAATAATAATAAATGAGAATAACTCTTGTATTTTGAAGGCGACCCTCTGCGTTATAAATCTTCTTATTGAATGTTTAGTCTTTGATGAAATGCCTAAATATATACTCGAAAAAATCCGAATTTAACAAGGGCTTAAAAAAAATAATGTTATACATAATATTATACTCTTCTCGATTTAATGATTTACTAATGACTAATCCACAAATGAAGCGTAACCGACATCACGTTATCGTATATTACTTATTGATAGGTATCGAAGGAGATTTATCGATAAAATATATAATATGTATAATATTATCCTTAAATAAGACGCACATCGCACAGTAATTTTATCGCGTCAATAATTGAAAAAAACGATTTTCGTTTTATTTAAACGACTAAATAACATAAAATTATAATATAATAATGTCTACATCGTATATCGAAATAATAATGCACTAGAAATGCATAATATATTTAATATATTCTAAAATATGACACGGTATAGTTTATAAAAAAAAAAAAAAAAAAAGGCGAAAAGTAATTTTATTATCGGTTATTATAATATATTCAGTATGAGTGATATTTACATTTACATTATACCTACTAAAATAAGATAAAATCGCAATGGTTAAAAATGAAAATTTATTATAGACAACACTATTGCTATTAAAACTCAATAATTTTTAATTTTAATAAAATATAAATTTAAACGTAAGTAATAAGTATTCATCAATATTATTATTTTTTTTATTAATTTATGCGATTACTTCTCAAAGTTTAAAGTTTTGGCAGGTTGATGGTTTTGATTCATATGACTTTATCATTTACTCTGTGATAAAAGTTCAGTAAGATTTTTTTTTTTTAGTTATTAATTTAGTATACACTTAGCCGGAATTTATAATATGTGTGTAATTACGAGTATATGCATATTTAATTTTAATCGTATATACTCGTAATGTCGATTTCGAAAAAAGTGAGTATTCGATACTATATACTCTTACAATATTTTTGGCACCCTACCGGCGTAAATGAACAATAATTTTATTTGTTTTTATATATTTAATAAAATTCGGATATAAGTTTGTGTTTCGTCACTATAAAATATATTGTATGTGACATTATCGTTTGTAATAATACGTATGCACTAGAGACAAGACGAATTACTTATGACGAATTGGCCCCCCTTGGTCACATTGTGTGTGTCGATATAGAGTTCAAAATATGATGTGGGTCATCATATTGCGTTTAATATATTATATAATAAATATGATCAACCGTCATGGACCACCGCGGTGATCTAAAACATGTGCCAACAAGATCGGCGCTTATTTTTTCATTACAACGCCACCACAGCTTCTGGACCGATGCCTAAACGAAACGTTTAACACGAAACATAATAAAAACAGGGTAATGATATATTATTAATTAGCTGATTGCTATGAATATTTCGAACGTGTGATTAATTGTTAAACTATTATTTTGTTAATTAAATATAATATAATGAAACGTGCTGGATTTTTGATGATAATAATATTATTATATATTATAGTAATAACCAAATTTAATTTTAAACATTATATTTATTATAATGTACAAATCGGACCAGAAATTAAATTTAAATTTGTTTAAAATTTAATTTTGATAATACCTATCATAAATTTTATGCATTTATATAATAATAACATAGTATCTACGATGTTACTGTAAAAAAAAAAAAATAATAATAATAATATTATGCCGTTTGTTAAATAATTTTTAAACGAAAACAAACGATTTTAATTGGAAATATGTACATCACAATTACCTTTCATAATATCCAGTTTCAAATTATTGTAATATTACGTCAATAACTTTTTACGATTTCCTTCTTGCAACGTTTTTAATAAAAATCTATATTAAAAACCATATTTTTATTACACGTACATTTTATTATATCTAACCTATAAATACGATACGATACGAGGTAAATTATTAATAACGCAAAACAAAATTGAAGGTATTATACTAACAGTATTTTTCAAATTATTTTCGGTGCCTGCCTATAAATATCATATTAAATAATTTTAAATATACAGACATGAGCACAAATAGTTTTGATTAAAAGAAAAATTAAACGAAAATTTTTAATTTTAATAGTTAGGCACACGTACCTATTAAAATATGTTATTTTTGTATAGTTTCTCAAGTTACAGAATAGATAATAGAAAGATAAATCATCTATTCAATATATTAATAAGTCATTATTATTTAAAAAAATTTAACGTTTGTTTTTAATTTATCCAGAAATTCAACTACACAATAATGTATAATGTATGTATACAAACATTTTGGCATATTATATTTATTTTTGACGTTTTGAAAACCTACCAAAAATAACAATAATAATATATTGTGTATTTAATCATTCACGACGACGAAGTATTTAAGATTTAAAAGAGATAAAATTATTAAAATTGATAAAACAACTTAATGTACGAGATCATAACATTAGCATATAATATTAATTATTATAATATACCTAATGTCGGATGTGTCGAATTAAAGCGTGTTTTCCAAAATGCGAGAAACCAACAAAAGTTCTTTGAACCGAACCTAAAGTCGTAAACTCGTTTAACATAGAATTTCACATAATATAATAACATATAACGAATAATTTATTGTATAGTCCATTATTATTGTAAAATTGTTTTTTTTTCCATTTAATATCGTCGTGTCATCAGTAGAATGACTAATAGTAATAATTTTATACTGATGTAAGTGGACTCGACCACTTGTCAAAACACACGCGCCACTATATAAAAAAAAAAAATAATAATTATAATAATAATAATAGTTATAATAAAAAATAAGATTAAAAAGAAATCAGGTCATCGAACCCCACTTTTATAGGCAGGTAATATACGAACTAAGAATCATAATGAATGCGTGATACCGTACGGGTTAGCGAGACTACACCGAGGATCTATACTCGCCAAACAATAATCTCCCGAATCACCAGGACACGCACGTCCATCGAGTTTCAAGACCCGTGTGCGACTTTTTCCCGCTATTGGATTATATTTATTATACCGTCACCAACCGTACAATTTTTCGATTATTACATTAAAATGTTTTTTTAAATATTATTTCATAGTATTAATAGCCAATAGATATCTATAACAAGGTTAATCGCACTTCTTAATCTGAGACATTATTGGTCATTTTGACGTAAAAGCAAAATTATATTAAAATTTCATATAAACACATAATTATAATAAAAATTTAATTTTATCCACATTATGAATAGTACTGCATAATATTAATAAATTAAGAAGAAAACAATTTTAATTAGACACAAATTTAATTGTTCAGAAATGTATTATAATAAAAAATTATAATATAAAGTTTTAATAAAAAAAAATACCCTCGAACCAGCTTTTTTCATTAAAAGAAAAAAGAAAAAAAAGAAATATTTAATAATAATATGTTCATAACTACGTGGTAATGCTATAAACGGAGGGGTAAAATTATACTTTAAATATTCTACGAAATATTACTTTTGGAAAAACTTTTTCCACGATGTCTGTGATGATATAGGTATATCTGTCCCCGGCTCGTCCTTGGTTAATCGCCGTTACTAATGGACTCCACGAATCCTACACAACAATAATAATAATGATAACAGAAATAATAATATTCACAGAGGAAAGTCGATGACGGGGAAAGTTTTCAATTAGAGGACTTCGAGCACGTACATAATGTGAATATTCAAATGTCACGAAAATTTAACACCAAGGGGAGGATTTAAATAGTCCATCGGGCAATTGTCTGACTCCGGTTGAAGGAAAATCCTACTTTTGTACTACGGTCTTTTAAATGTCGCCATTCAGAAAATGTGTATATACTCAACCTCCTCCATACCCGCGTTCTTCTTATTTGTCTGCCGTTTTGTACGGTTTTTCATTTTACTCTGTAAGTCTGAACTTGGTGTACGTGTCAAATATTTAATATATTTTCTCTGTAAATGTCTCTTCATACATTCCGGAGGTAATTTAACACGAACCTGATGAAAATCATAAATCAAATGGGGTGTCAACAAAACAACGCGTTACGTGTTAGCCGGAATTTATTTTGTTGGTGAACCGTATATTACAGTAGGTCAGAACCGTAAACATTTTCTCCTAACGTGTTTATAGCTAGAAAATATAATATGATCATAGCAATATAGAAGAACTAAATAATATAATTCAACTCGTGTGTTTGATGAAATTATATTATTGGCGTTTCACACACATACCTATATTATATATATATATATATATATATTTTTACTTTTGAAAAATATACATTTATATTATTTAGATAATAACGAACGGTTATATAACGGAGATACGTCATAATAAATTATTTTAAAACATATTTTAAATTAAATTCGCTTGAAAATAACATTCGGCAACGATCCATGATTTTAATTTATATGAACAAGGCTATACTATGTAGTATGTTACTTTAGGTACCGACCAGAAAGACCATTTGGAATTGGGATAAAGGAACAAGAGGTTAAATTTGCTCAAACGGATCCCAGAATCAAAAGTATGAAATTGTAAAATGTAAGGTCAAAATCCCCTGGGAAGATGAAGGGTTGACCACGGCCATTAAACCTGTCCCCTTTGCCTAATTTCAAATGGAAATACTTTGTCCGAAATGTATGTAAGTCAATTTGGTATTCCCAAATCTATACACCTTAACGGTACAGACCATTTGATTAAACATATTGTGATAAAACGGTTCCAAACAATATAATACATTTATATAAGTATATAAAGTATATGAATATAATACAAGGGATGAAATAGTTTTCAAATATATTACTTTATGTATAAATTAAAACGAGAATTATATTTTATACCTTAGTTAAACTTATATGCAATATGAAATTTAATTAAAAAAAATATATATATTCCCTTTAGTATTTGGTATGTATTATATAGAACTACCAACAGTACCAACTCTTTTAATTATTTTTTATACACGATGAAATACTTAAAAAGAAAAGTATATATCACATTACACAGAATTTTATTTCTAATACATTTTTATTGTGTATTAAAACAATATTAATTACGTTACATATAATAATATAATAGAAAATGAAACGAATTTCGAAATGATGAATTATAAAAGTAAATAACTGTGATCTGTGAAACGTGTGACATATAATTAGACGTAATTTATTTTAATTTTTTGTTGTACGTCAATAACTTATAGATAGTATAAACGTTACATTAAAATCCAAATTTGAATCGATAAAATAATTAAAGGACCAATATTAATTAACATATATATAATATATAAAGGTAATATTGTGAAATGAAATAAATAATAAAAGTCGATATTAGGATCAGCTTACAGATTGTACCAAATACCAATGATCAATATAGGATGAAAATCGCATCATAAATAATATTACGTTTTAAATCGTTAAAGCGTACCTATTACATTATTACCATAACCGTTGTTATCGTACGACGCCTGTGAGAGTGAAACTCGCGTGTGTGCCTATAACCACGTTTGACCAGCATCATGAATTCATGACCACTGACCACATCGCGTTTTGACGACGGTCCTGGTCGTATTTATAATATTATAAAACCACACATAAATCAAAGGCACTAATCTAGTTAATAATACGTACATATTAAATTATTAGAAAACGGGCCGACGCGACGACGAATATTGTCAACGTGACCAGGAAACGTTGCTTTTCGGCCAATTCCCCGGTGTCCACTGAATTACCCTATCAGCCAGATTCATTTCCCGCGTGTACGTGTGCGTATGTGTTTCCGATTTAATTTTGTTTACCACTATATCGGAAGGGTTGTGATGGTTAAAAAGACATGTCCCCCGTCGGCCGGTTCGCGATTATGATTATGATGAATATATCTAATAAGACCGTATACGTTAATAACAACGCGCATTCGACATACATTATTATTATTATTATTATTATTATTATTATTATTATTATTATTATTATTATTATTATTATTATTATTATACGATTTTGCGAAATCTCTAGTGACGACAATCAAAGTATTACATATATGATATATCTACATAGTTACATTGCCTCTCTATCGTAATATGATATATTATTATATAACAATATAATTTTACACCTAAAGTGTAATATACACATATACGAGTATATATATATATATATATAATATGTGCAATATGTACTACACATATATATAAGATGTGATAAAATTTTGGAACCGTTACGTTAATTTTTCTACAAAATATAGCTGGACTTTGAATATTTCGTAAAATTCTCGTTGTTATGTATATATAATATTTGATAAAATTGGCAATTTTGGGTATTAAGGTCTACAAATTATACTTCCATGTACTTAACATCATATCAAAATATAGAAAAATCCCAAGTCCCAATTTTTTTTTATAGCTGTTTAAAGTTGGAAGTTCAGTAAAATTAATATTTAAAGTATTTATATTGATTCTTCTTATTATATTACAATATTTTATAATGATGTTGAATAAAATTGACAAATATTTTTTTTAAAATTTTGAAAATTTAATTTAAGCTGAAATAAATTTTACTTTACTCACTTCCAATTAATTGTGAATTATTACATTTACAATTTTATTTTCATAGCTGTTTAAATTATAAAAAAGAACAAGGGCTGAAATATAATATAAGAAAGAGCTGATACTCCTGCCGCACAGGATACAGGTGTGCGAACCATAGCGTTTAATATTACTTAGAATTTGAATACAATGATAAACCATTGCATTCGAAAAAACGATTCTGAGCGAAGTTCAGTCAGATTATAATTTTCGTTTGAACTAAAAATATCAACTTAAAACAGCTATAAGTTCTATATTTAGTAAAAAAATTTAAAAACAGTTCCAAAATTTTACCACATATATATATAATAGCTATGTGAACACCCAAAAAAATTTTCAAGTCTCTAACTTAAAAATTGCCCGAGTTATCGTGAAATATAGAAATTGAATTCGTTAAAATTTCATTATTTCTACCGCTTATAGTCAATTTTGAGAAATTCGAAAAATGACCCAAATAAACAAGCACGTATTCAGGATCAATTTTCGGGGGGGGGGGGGGGGGGG
>JAIUCT010000019.1:1735822-1753398 GCA_021307375.1 Tetraneura akinire | reverse complement strand
ATAATAATAATAATAATAATAATAATAATAATAATAATAATAATAATGAAATAGCAATAATATCATTATATAAGAATGTGTTTTATAATTTTTAATATCAATGAAAACATAATGACAATCTAAACGATATTTCTCAATTTTAAACATTATATTATATTATATTAGGTACCTATTTAAAATGACTAAAAATAATTGTAATTACATTATATTATTTTGCATAAAATCGAAGTTTGACGATCGTTTTATTTTACATTAGCATACGTATGTGTTATGTACATATTATAATTATTATATAGAAATGTGTGATGTTATATTAACATCGGTATAAAAACGGGTCATCAATCACATATAAACTTGTGAGAATTACGCGTGTGTTCGTGGCATTTAACGTTCATTTTCAGATAATAAAATCTGGAGAAAAAGACGATGTTTCATTACATTATGCTAAACCACGCGGGGAGAAAACAAATCAGCATTTTATTTTGTTGGGGAAAAATAATATACACGTATCGGAAACATTTTATGGTGTACGAGGGAAAAATATGAGAATAATGACGTTTTGCGTCCGAAAAAAAATGTAATAATATAATATACTTGCGTATAAATAACTATGAAATATTCTTGGCGATTAGCTCGTAAAATCTCCCGTGACTCGTTTAATATTTCTGAGTATTTAAGCTTTTTCAATATTCTTTTCATCATAAAATTCAAATTACTTCTGATTTCTTACATTTTTTAGGTACCCATTCCAAAAATTCTTCATTTAGGAATCTCTCATTTCCTACAACTATTTATGCTTTAATGAAATCAACGTATGTGCTTATAATATAATTCGTGTTTATAATTTGATAATTCTATTGATGTCAGTTTTAAATAAATTACTAGTTTTAAAATATAGGCAATCGTACATTAAGTTTACCGTTCTTTTATCATCAACAATTTATTACTTATATCGATAATGATAACGAATATTATATTTTTATTATAATGTTGTTATAATGTCATATTATATTTGGTAAACTCATGTAAACTTTTTGTACAATGAGTATACAGTTTTACTGTTTAGTACTTATTATAATTAAAAGTAACTTTTACATTTCAATAATAATACGTACGCTATAATTATTAATTTTTAAATATACATAACATACTTTGTTAAAAAATATATGTAATAATAATATATTATTTTTAACACGTAACATATTAGATTTTGAGAAATGCGAATAATGTATTGGTCTGGTTTTACATTACCTATATATAGGTCTTTTTTTTTTTTTTTTTAGGTTGTATGTATAAATACTGTTTCTACCCGGAATAACGCGCCAATTTTCATAAATAGCATATTATTCCGATAGAGAATATTATCTAAATGATACTTTATTTAAGTCATTTTTCAAATTTCTCAAAATTTATCCTATACTATAATAGAAAAAATTACTAAAAAATACGGCATTTTCACAAAAACTGAAATTTCGACAAAATCAATTTCAATATTTTACGATAACTCAGGCAACTCACTTAAAGACTTGAAAATTTGATTGGATATTTATATAAGTATTATTTATACAATAAACGTAATAAAATTTTGGAACAGTTACATTAATTATTTAAGAAAATATAGAACTTTGAATATTTACTAAAATTCTCGTTTTTAGCTATACATAGGTATAATGTTTAATACTCGTAATATGGGCAATGTTGGATTTTAAAGTCTGAAAATTTTACTGAAGTAAACTCACCTATTACTTAGCATATTACCAAAATAGTAGAAAAATCTCAAGTCTCAATTTTTTTTATTTGGGTGTTTAATGTTGAAATTTTAGTGAAATCAATATTTAAAGTAGGTATTTCTATATGGATTCTACTTATTATATTTCAATATTTTACAAAAATGTTGAATTAAATTGACAAAAAGTTTGGAAATATTTTTGTAACACAAATACATAATATTAATAAACTCAGTTCTAAATAATTGTGAATACTACATTTAATTTTTTTTTTTTTTTTTTTTTTTGTAGCTGTTTAAATTATAATAAAAGAAGAGCTAATAATACTGCTATATAAGGGATACCGGTTTAAAGAAGATAAGAAGATAGTATTGAATTATGATTGAAATTTGAATGCAATTATTGAACTATTACATTCGAAGAACGATTCTGATCGAAGTAATGTCAGATTTGGTTGTTGAAGTGTCTCATTAGGAGTTTTATGGGTATTTTTATTGAACATAGAGATTGTATAATGTAAAAATTTTAACCATTACACATATTATCTGATATTCAGATATAGATTCATTCAAAATCGTTTTCTTGAATGCGATGATTTATCATTGCATTCAAATTTCAATCAATATTCAACATTATTCTCTTTAGACCTATATCTTTTCTACAGCAGTATCAGCTATTCTCATTTAAATGTTATATCATTTAATAAAATGTCAAATTCTTATTTTTGATCATAACATTATATAATATTCGTCTAATATATTTTATTATATCTACTATAAGGCTTGTTACTTGTCAGTTTTCGAAAATAACGATGTGTCTTATAATATGTGTGACATATTATTATTTTCATATGTATGTTTTCTTATGTTACATAATTGAACAAAGCCGCGGAATATCAAACGCCAGCGCACTTGCTACAAAAAAAAAAAAAAAAAAAAAAAAAAAAAAAAAAATGAAAAATGAAAAGAAAAAGAAAAAAATACGGTCGTTTTCACATGGGAGAACGCGTTTTTATACCACCGTCTTGCAGCTACAAAGCTTCGACAAAAGGAGGCTTGTTACCGTGGTCCTTTTGTGCGAAAACAAACTGTTTCCGAGCCAACGATAATCGGCCACCCCTTTTAAAAAGGGTTATGTCGCCTAAGACTTTGGAGACGGGGTATATGTGTTGTTGATAAAGAAACACTCTCCTCGCACACTATTATAATATATATATATATATATACTACCTCGGAATCGTTTGCACATACGAACACATACGGTTATCCGACATAGTTGATTTAGGGTTATGGTTCTCTTTGCACGGCTCGTCGATTCCGCTAACGACACCGAATGTATATTATATTATTATTATTATTATTATACACTTCTGGGTGAAATTCGAAATGGATGCATGCGTATCTTTTATCCCTGTGACAATAATATTATTATATGTTATATAATATATCATCGCGAAATTCAGTAAGTACAATGCACGTACTGATCGAAACACTAAAATATAATTACAGAGATTCCGCAACCATTATTATATATCATGGTCGATGGTCTATATTTATATGTATATTTCTATAAACAAAGTGTTCCTGAGAAAGATTTGACGACAAAAATGTAATAACTTTCGTTGTGCACTATATATATATACCTATATATTTGTTTTCATAATAATTAGATACTTTATTCAAGTGCTATAATAATATTATGATCTATTATTAATATTTGTAGGTATATTTATTTATTATTGAAATTAAAAAACCATTTTTTTTTTCATTTTTTTTTAAAATAATATATAATTATTTTTTCATTATTACAATATAAATTGTATTTATCATTCATAATTCATAGTATATAATATTATCTAATTTATTATTTTGTCTATAAATTAATTATGTTGTAGTTGTACTTCATTGTATTTCATTATACGAGTAAGTGACAGATGGAAATAATTATTATCAATATTAATATTGATAATTTCAAATTATTAATTTGGAATAACGATGTTAGATTTAGATTCTAAAGTTATATGTTTTATATTTGAAAGAATATTTAAAAGAATTGTCTCAACGTAAATAAAACATTAAAATATAAATGTTATAGGTAAGTAATAATACGATTATGTACGATTATTATATTATGAATAATAAATTTTAATTATATTAAAGTTCAAGTTTAAATAATATATAGGTACATTATTACACTATTTTTATCTAATTGTAAAATATTTTATTAGAATACACATATTGATCTAAAATAATTATTCCATTGCTTATAGGTTTAGATTATGTTTGGTTACAATATTGATTTTGAACAAATAAAAAAACGACATTTCGTATTTCCTACACGGATTGTTTAAGCAGAAATGGCGTAACTAAAGGTGATTTAGGTGATAGATCACCCCCGGACCAATTTTTTTCTTTTACTCGTTTAAAAAAAATCTAAATCCAAACTTTACTAAGTAATAATATTTAATTAGAATGCATGATTACATGTCACAAATAATATTAACTCCTGTTAAGTAGAAAAGGGCATTAATGTAAATTAAAATGGTACACAGAACTTAAATGTTGAGGAAATTATTGATGAACTAGCAAAAGAAAAAAAACAGGAAATACTATTTAATAAATAAGATGCATAATTAATTATAATTCGTGAAGTAAATGTTTTTTTTTTTTTACTTATGACAAATATCCATATCACCTAAATAAATCACCGTCTAAATAGCATCACTGAGTATAAAACATTTAAGTTGGAAGTTGGCTGTGACCAGGATAATAATAATTATGATTTATTATGTTTATTTGACCACATATCCCTAATTATGAACAATTTAAAAAATTAAAAAAAATAAATAAATAAATATTATTTACTTATAAATAGAAATACGTGATTTAGTAATACAAATAATAATATTACTTATTCATGATTTATTACATTGTACATGACATTATAAGTATCAATTAATAGTTTAGATGTTTTCGATATTAATGGTCTATAATACAAGAAGGCATTACTCTGGTGTCCGTTGGTATTTATTATTTGTAACAAAATACTACATGAGAATAGTTATAATTTTAAAAATAAAAATCATTTTAATTTATACACTATCTCACATTCTCACAGTTATCTAGTAAAAGTTAATATAAGTTTATAATTATATAATATATTTTAAGAAAGTTGGTATATGACATAAGTTATAACAAATAATATAATAATTATATGAAACATTATACATTTTTATATAATATTAAAATATTTCAACTTTTTTAATCGTAACCTCAAAAAATTGTCTTAGTAGTTCTTAATTCCCCGTGGATTATTGTTTTTCATTTAATTTTTGTCCCTCATAAACCATTTATCGAGTGCCATTCATGACTCAAATAATATCAATGAATTATAAATTACTTTTTTTCTTAAAAGTTTAAAAATGCCATATAAAATTAAACATGTTGAGTAATAATTTTTGAATACTAAAAATGCACATTGGCATAAAGGGGTACCTACTCGTATTTTAATATTTTAAAATAATTTAATAAATAATTGTTTTTGTTAAATTTATTTTAATAAAAAATAAAAATGATTATATCATAATAATTATAGTTTCAAAGTATAATAATAATTAATATAATTTTATATTATATATATACATAAAATATTGCATATAACCAGATAGAAATCGCGTCTGTCAAATCCTCCATAAACACTTCGTGTGCGATATGCGCACAGTATATAAATGTTATTCTGTTAACATAATTTTTTCAACAACGAATAGGGAAACTGCAGGGTCGTCGAAAATAAACAATATTATTATTTTTATTGCTTTAACGTACGAATGTGAAATAATTACGCGTTATTAAAAATTTAAATAAAATGATTTACTTATACAACGAGTAGAATTTCGTGAATAAATCATTCGTAAAATTTGCAAAATCGACAAAAATGTCGAGTGAATCGTGCCCCGCAGAAACACTCTGGTTCTATGTGTGCCTTACCGTAAGCTAAAAAAAAAAAAAAAAAAAAAAAAACACGTATATAATAATATGTATTCATTATATATTATTGCACTTAAAAGCCTTGCGACGGGACACTTCAATATAATCCCGTCGACGCTTCGCGGAATGATGGCAAGAGGAACGAAAGACGTCGTCGTGAGCGTCTAATAATAATTGTTTCCTCGGGCTAGGGAATATAATATTATATATTATTATTATCACAAACGTCAATACCGTTGCGAATGCCCCCCGGAATCACGAACAATGCAATTAGAACGGAGGTTTTCAAGTGCCACCGTCCGTCGGTGAAACGGACAGGCAACTGGCGACTCAATATCATTCGGTTTGGCCCCTCATCAGTAGCTCACACTCGAAACTCAATCCCTCCCTCGAAAACAACAACGATAATAATAATAATAATAATAATAATAATAATAATAATAAAAAGCGCACACACTCGAACGGCAAGTGCCCCGAAAGACTGCAAGACGGAATTCTGAATATATTTTATTATAATAATTTATTGTTTTCTGCGCTTCTCTCCGACGGTTCAAGTATATAAAAGTACAAAACAAAAAACGAAAAAAAAAAGTATAGTGTAATACAGTGTCCCTTTTATCTAAATATCAGTAGGTGTGTAATAATGTGTTCTATATTATATTATTATTGTTCGCCGAGAAACCGGTTAAACGTTCCGGAGGCGTGACTATATATAGAGACGACAAACTGTATTACTGCATGCGAGAGTTCTTGTATGGGCACAGGGTAAATAATGAGGGACGTCTGATATTCGACCCGGGCGAGAAACGGGAGACGCGCCAATGGTTAAACAGATTTGAAAGGAAAAATAATAATGCCCGTCTGTAAAAACGTATAGTTTTGATTTGATACGCGAGTGTGTCCTATATTGCGAACATAATATATATAATATCATAAAAACGTAGATTGCGATACAATTGCAGGGTTACCTTATTTTGGCGCTCCTAAAAACTTCGTAAATGAACATTTTTTATGCCAAAGATAAGTTTTATTCTAAAATGAATACATGATATACTATTACTATTGTATCGGAGTTTTATATCCGTATAGAAAACCTCATAAACAAAAATAATTATATTATATGCGGTTTAAAGAATATTCACTTATATGAATTGTGGTGTACGTTGTAGGTATATTGTAAATATCATACAAATCAAACCGAGCATTTTAAACGGCTGATACATATATTATAATTAAATATCTCATACCTGTATGCTGTATAACGTTTTGGACCATTTATAAACAAGTGTAATTTGGAACTGGGCATATTACAATATAATAATTATAATAATTTTATAACGTTTCCTGGGACAGAGTGTAATACTATAACTCTATGTAGAATGTAGGACGGAGATAAATTGATGCGATCTACTTTCACTATATAAGGACCCCAAATCAGGTACTCGTAAATTATATTTTAAATACGACTGTGATAGGGACGATAAGGTACTCGTTTTTGTAACCGTGTTGTTAGAGACAGAGAAAAGACCCTAAAAAACGTGAGCTATAATAAACAACATACATTACAGTTTACACTTATGTAAACACACTTATCATTATAATGCTGCTCAATACCATTATTAATATTATTTTTTTTACACAGGTGTAATACAATTTATAATCTTATTAATTTGGGGGGCACGAAATGGGTTATATCAGTTTTTTAGAAGCAATTATTCGAACAACTTTATAATAAATTATTATAAATCTACTATCTACCCTTATTTATTTTATGTAATAATAAAATGACAAATTTAGCACTTAACAAATAAATAATTATACCGAATGTCTCACCATCGTCGGTTTTGTCCTCTGTCAATAACTTTTGACCTATTGCATATATATTTAAGTTCTGAATTTTGCAATACATTTATATATATTATAATATAATAATAAATCAATTTTTATAGTAAATATTTTTATTTATATACTTTATATCAAAATTGATAAAAATACAATTTTGTTTATATAATTATACTCGTATTAATAGTTATTGCCAGGGACTAACCTGATGGGAAACTTAGTAGGTATACGAGTATAATATAAAATTAGGTAGGTAATTTTAAATATTACAAATTAATTTTTTTTTCATTTCACCTTTACAATATATTACATTGAATAATAAACGAATGCCATTTACCTATATTGACAGATTTTTAAAAATTTGTTACACTAATAACGTTGTTTATTTTATTCAGTATCGATACGTGTTTTTCATAATATTATATACATAACAATATGATAATATTGTACATTTATTTGAAAATGTTAACGTTATTATAGGAGAAAATAATTATAAATAACCGTTAAGAGTAAATGTATAATATACAATATATAAAAGTATAAAGATAGATTAAATTAACAATTTATGAGCGAGAAAGTTTAAATTAAACTGTTTAATGAATATAAGAATTAAAAACAATAATAACCAACCAGTCCTTTGGGTAATAATTTGACATTATGTGTAATTATGTAAACCATTGATAGTATAAAAGTTATTCTCTCACTATTATAGTCACAATATACAATATACATAATATAAAGCGTACAAGAAGAACGCTTAAAATCGTTAACACCGGTATAAAGACTAAAGACTCGGAGGGTATTATCATTGGTTTTTATACGTTTTGCTGGAAAAGCGCGTCCGTTTACTTATGTTGTCGGTTGGGCTACCCATAAAGATATTTTTCTCTTCTCGTCCCCAAACCTAGTGCGAAATTAGCAAACCGTAAAAATAAATGGTCTTGCGCAGGGTGCCAAGGCCATACGTTAATTGCTCGTTTGCCCAGTAAAAAAAAAAATATCATCCCCGAGATTACTTTTATTATTGTTTTTAAATTTTCGCCGTGTTTTAAAACTTTTCTCGTGCGGCAGCTGGTATATCGTTGAATATTAAAATAGGATTTGTGTTCAACTACACACCTGATCCCGCGCCGACGAACGCTGTCTCTATACTAGTAGAGAATCATGATTACACAGTTTTCGAAAATACATTGGCCAGGAGAATTTATATTCGTTTTTACGGTAACGGCGTGTCGTAACGGGGCCAGATTTTAACGCGGTCGTTAAATCGAATGGTACTATAATTTCTCTCTCTCTCTCTCTCTCTCTCTCTCTTTCTTTCTCTGCCAAAATATTACACTGAATAATACGTATATATTAATATAATACGAATCGCATTCTTCGGGTCTCTGAAATCCATTAAAATAATCCTTTATACGATTACTACTAGACCATATTTGTCAAAGGATTAAAATTTAATCTCTTTTGTTCATGCGCCAATGTCGCATATACACTCTGGGTTTGGGTCATGGACGAGCAATAACGTTTTGTGTGACCGATAACTGTCGGGCCAGGTGCGAATGGTGCGACGAAGGAGACCTATTTGTTTAGATTCAAGATCGTTTCCCAACGTAATATATCGCGTATTATAAATTTATAACGCACTATATATATATACATAACATACACGATATTATAATTTATCACGTTATTAAGGTCAAATGCACAATATAATGTACATATTATATGATATTATGTTAGAATATATGATATTATATAAAAAATGTAGGTTAGGTTAGGTATTAAATACACAATAATTGTTATAATATTACTGACTACGAAGAAGTATATTTTACGTATAGGAGTACGAATAACGTTTTTCAAATTTTAGTTTTCTACGCCGCAGTTGTGTAAACATCGAATTTTCGTAAAAAAAAATATATATACATTTATAATATTATTGTTCGTAAGTATAGGTACTCTGTTATAGGAAATATATATTACGAATATTATTCTTTGATGTCGTTCGAATTGATTGTCCGAAAACATTAATTTCAAACGGAAAACCAGTTACAAGATAAGTTCGAGAAACGTAGTTTTTCTATTCATTTGGATTTGAACAGACGTTAATATATACACATAAATTATTATACTTGAATGTTTACGTTTCAAAAATAAGATTAATGACATACTGCACGTCGTCCTCGCCGCAGTTATATTATACGAAAAAGAAAAAACCAGTAGCGTTTTTAAAATTATGACTCGTTTTCACATGTTTAAGAATAAGTATAAAATAAAAATGAACACATGATTAAATAATATTATAACATAATATAAAAAAAAATTTAGTTTGACATTCCTGCATTAATTTTAATTTAGCATTTTTAACTTATTTTTATATTATAAGTTAGTTATAAAACTGGAACTGCAGGATATCGCGTATATATTTTAATATAAATGAAATCATGTCGTCACGACGTCACATTGATATATAAATGTTTATTATAATTTATAAAATATAAAAAAAAAAATGGAAACATATAACATCATTATTGTTAATTTATGAATTTTTTAACTTATATTTTCTATTAACGTCATACTACTCGTATATACGATGCATAATATTATTTTACACACAATTATTAATATTATTTTCAACACTGTATAAAAAATAATATAATTTCATTTAGTAGGTACCTACATATTATAATAATTTTATTTTTTATTTTTATTTTTATTTTTAATATTTAATTCAATATTTTATTGTTTAATAAACACATTGGTTTTGTCATAAATCACTCAAGTTCAGTTATAGGAAGATATCTAATCACTATAGTATATTATTATAAATCGCCTGTTGATAAATTATCAACATTACATTATTGATAAGTAACAATATTTATTTTAAAATGATTATGCTTTAATTTACGTTCAAGAATATTATGTATAGGTACCACCTATATCTGTAATTATTAATTAGTAACGGCGCTAGTTAGGCACATTATAACAACTACTGTTTAATATTATACGTTCATAAAATACACTTAATAAACTATTATACAGAGTTATCAATTATAATATTTTATACGTATAATATTGTTAGCAATGGATAAAATAAAAATTATGAAATTGTTCTTTCACCCTCACATGATATAATGGCTTAATGCATAATAATTTCGTAACAGAGTTTTAAAAATACTTACAATGTTTTTTTTTTACAATAACAGAATGGCGACTGCGACTACCCAGTCGTAAATCAAAAGACGAACGGGACCTGGCCCATTATTTCCATATCTACAACGTATTTAGCTCCACATGATTTACTGGTTCTCGGACAGTAGGACTTTACTTATATTTGTAGCGATTTAATGCGCCCAAGGGTCCGCCGGGTGTTCAACCCAACAACTATACAGAGCACGTCTATATATACGAGTATATGTATAATAATAATTCATCTCTCCGAGTCCGATGGTAAAGTGACCCTGTGCATTTCCGACCGTTTTGCATTCTCGCGGTGCAGTTGTGTACAAGTGAATTATCACCGAACAATAAATCCAATGGTTATGCCTCCCCCTCTTCCAGTCATCATCCCCAGAGGTCGGTTCAAATTATTATTCGATGAAAAAAAATATACTTGTATATAATACACGTTAAGATGAAAAAAAAAAAAAAAAAAACGTTTCCCGTATAACTTTAAAAAGATATTTTATGGAAAGAAAAAAACGCATAGTACGACCGTTCTCGATATAATATATTCAATTTTTCGTTACTTTTTTTCATAACAATACAAAATATTTTCCAACTGTACATCGTCGAGCGAGGGTCTTTTGAATGTATGCATAGTACGTATAGTAGCCACTTTTTAGCTTAATAAAACACTTGACAGTACAACAATGGTATAACTTAAAAAATATCGATATATGTACATTATTATAATATAATAATATACGTATGTGAGCGTAAACACGTATATATATATATATTATGTCTTATATAGTGTTGCGTGTATACTTTCCTTAAGATTTAAAAAAAAAAAAAAAACACAGCTATTTAAATAAAAAATTACTACTTCTTATGTAATAAAAAATCACCTATTTTAATATTATGCACTATTATTATTCTGTTGCATTATCCGTAGTATTCCAATCACAATACCGTGATATTATAGTAGCTATTTGTTTATATTATTAAACTTGTGTAAATAATTTAATATCTTCCTTTGCGTGCGTATCAGTGTGAGTGTATGTAACATGTAAACATATTATCAACCATATTAAGCGAATAACATTTCCATAAAAACGAATGTTCGAAAATCGTCTCTTAATCCTTATCAGACACCTGCACCTTACTGTAGTAACCGGTCTGACAAAATATTAAAACTATATACTCGTAAGATTATGTATACGGTTTTTATTATTTTATAATAATTATCTTTATCGGGTCGACGCTTAAACTGCAGTGCCAGTTAAACTCAATAATGTAAACGCTACTACTCGATTAAAATACTCGATTTTGTAAGCTACGTTATATTCATTTGTAGATACCTACTGTAAATTTTACGAAATTTGCAATAAAAACTTAATACAATCGATCGCCCCCAGAGTTTTTTTTTTCAAAAATCAAAATTGAGAGTACAGCGTACGAGTACAACACTACGACCTGCTGTAATACATTGCATGACTATTAGCTTTGGCTTGTATATAGCTGGTTGTATAAACGATAATTTACTAAAAAAATTTTTTTTACTACCCATATTATTATGAAAACGTCTGATTTTTATAGAGATACAACCGGCGGACAAAATGGCATTTCGATAAATCCATAAAGAACTCAATGCGTACGTACGAAAAATTTAAGAGGTTATAATTTGGAATCCTGCAGGAATGCAACAGACACCCTTAAGTGGCCCTTTTCCTAATCCCCGGCGGCGGCGGCGGCCCGGTGAAAAACCGCCATCGACCCCGTGTAACATATAATACATGCGTCGCGTACCATCCGGCCTGTAAATCACGCGGGACCGCCGCCGCGACGCGCGTCTTGTCGCTAATTATACGCGCGCCCGCCCGGACAAAACGTGTTTTATATGATCGCACGGCGCGCCGATTTTAGATCCGGTAAATCATTGTCCCGGGCGGCGACCGCGTTCGGTAGCATCGGTCGGTCGCGGCGCTGATTAGTGGTCGCGGCGCGGGGTGAAATATACGTCGCGGGATTTATGGCCGCAGCCGCCGATAGTTACCAATTATTATGGTTGCTTCGCTAACGAACGACCGTAACCGCGGTCCACCGTCGACGTCTCGACGATTTATGTTCGGATCGCGCTATTTTCGAAACTCGCTTCGCCGCATGTCGTAATATTATTATTATTATTATTATTATATATACGTACTTACACAGATTATTATAATATTATATACATAGATAATGCGAGAACACGGCGGCAGCCGGAAAAATAATTATATTAAATTTCGTAAATTATACATGTTATTATATAGGTAATAATATAATGAACCTAATATTATTTTAGATTCTGAGCGAAGCAAATAATGTATTGGTTCTACATTGATGTGTGATGATTTTTTTTTTATGCCTGAATACACTTTTACTTACACGATATAATGCTCCGATTTCCACGAATAGCAAATGTTTCCGGTTGAAAAAAGAATGTAGTTGGTACTTTATTTAGATCATTTTTCCAGTTTCTCAAAATTGACCATATGCGACAAAAAAAACCGACGAAAAAGTACATTTTTTATGAAAATTGAAATTTCGACGAATTCTATGTCAATATTTCACGATAACTCAGGCAATTTTGAAGTTGGAGACTTGAAAATTTTATTGGGTTTTTAGTGTTTACATAGGGAAATAAGTACTATATATATGTATGAAATTTGTTTTTGTTAAAAATGTTGTTCTTCCATATTCCAATACCTCGGAGTGCGAATATAAACAAAATAAACTTTAAATTTTATTTTTTTTAATAAAATTAATTTTTATATTAATTTTTTTGGTTTTTTTTATGTTTTGAGCCATGATGTTTATGATGTACAAACTTAGACTAAATAAACTAATAAGCTAAATACTTTTTATAAACATTTGATTTTACAGTTTTTGAGTCCATAAAAATTCGAATATAGAAAAGAAAACCTAATATGGATTTTTTTTTGTAATCGCCGATAACGTATAAAATGTAAATAATTACATACAGTTTGTTTTACAAAGAAGAAGTCACGAAAAATTTCAAAATAAGGTACTTAATAATATTTAGTATCACTTCCCAGTTGTTATAATAACGATATGTCCTATTATTTAGGTTGCAGGTGTAAATTGTGTCTAAAACAATTTATAACAGTATAATAATGCACCCAACATTTTTTTTTTTTTTTTTTTAGGTAGAATTTCAGTTTTGTTAATTGCACCCAATAATATAATTAAAATATAAAATATTTAAACTAAGTTTTTAAATATTATATCAATTTATTTAATGGAAATGATAAAATAATTTATTTTTCAAATTACGTTATACATAATATAATTTTATCAATATCACCACCTAAATTTAACGAAATATTGGAACTTTAGATTCTGAGCTAGGCGAAAAATGTATTGGTTTTATAATGATGTGTGTCTTTTTTTTTCTTGTAATTTTTTTTTAGTGTTTATGTCTGAAGACACTTTTACCACCCGAAATAATGCTCCGATTTTCACGAATAGCATATGTTTCCGGTTGGAAAGTTTCAATATTTCACGTTTACTCGGAATATTTTGAAGCAAGATCCTTGAATATTTGGGTGTTGACAATATCTTTGACATATCTTCAACCTTCGTGTAAATAATATATCATTTTACCCGTTTGCACGATCCAACGTTTATTTTTACACGCATAATAGTAAACCGATATTTATAATAATTTGAAATTTAAAAATTGTGAAATATATTTTTTAACGTCCAGAACGTTTTGATAAGACATATTGTTATATATAATATAAAAATAGCAATAATAAAGGTACCTATTTGTATGTATATAGTTTTAATAACAAACCGCAATCAACAGTTTGTAACCACGAAACGTTACCAAATAACCAATTATTATTATAATAAATGACTATGGCAGTCGTGTCACTTACGCCGTCCTCAACGGTTTCATTTATGTCAGATGTCCGTTCGATGGATACCGCCATTAAATTCTTATAGTTATTTATTTACGCGTTTTTCGTTTCCTCGCGCGTATAATATTATTGTCGTATAAGATCTTTCGCGGCGAAATTAAAACGACAACGAAATTCGAACCGCGTAAATCACGCCCGAACCAACGAATTCCATTAACAAAAACTCCGATATTTATATACCTAGGTATACGTAGTTCAAACGAACGGAAGAATGTAAGTATAAACGTACGAGTATAATCTATTATATTATTACAGTATTTCAAATTGCGAGTATTCGATTATTTTCCTACTCGTATATATACAAATAATATATTGTTGTATTTAAATTATACGTAGGTACGCTGCATTTAAATGTTTAAATATTACAGAAACGTTTATTGAAAAATTAAGAAAAATTAAATGATAATATTTGAATATGATCTATAATAATTTTTAATATTTGTTAATTTAAATATCTGACTGGATCCACAAGCGCGGAAATGATAACGTAGATGGAAAGATGGCGACGTGATAATATTCATATTAAAAGCAATAATAATTATTATATTATAATCATAGTTTTTGAAAAAAACGATTCTGACTTCTGAGGCAATTGAAAATTGTTTTAGCGTAATACTAGTATTAATACATTTAATGAATCTTTACCCTCTATATATATATGTATATATATTCAGACTTAAAAATCAAAATAACAATTTTATCACATATTTTCATTATATTTTATACGTTAATATTCAATAGGATTTTCAAGACTTGTATTAATATCATAATTTTATGATATTATTACAAGTTTGGAATATTAAAATATTACTGTTTTTCCAACATTTTTCGAATACAATGGTTTATTATCATAAAATATTGAAATCAAATTTGTCAAAATTTCAATTTCCGTGAATATTCGTAATTTTTGGTATTTTTCCTGCTATACATAAGTTCAATTTTAATAAATTATTATTATTATTATTATTATTATTATTATTATTATTATTATTATTAATATTTTATTACAAGGACAGAAGCTCTTTGACTCTATGGTCCCTATAGCTGCCACCGTTAGCCATCCCTGAGAAAAGATCATTTCGGCCGTCCTCAAAAGAACTGCGGAAAATCCCCAAAGCTTTGTTTTGACAGGGACGAATATTATTTTTCTCGTCGTTATAATTTTTTTCCTCGAATCCGCTTAAGGGCTATTAACGTTAATTATAATATTATAATGTCCCTGTGCCGCGAGTGATTATTATATATTTATTATTTATATTTTCTCGTTTTTATGCCATTCGAAATGTACGGTCAAAGTGTTCCGACATAGAATTAAATACTATATACGTCATATTATTATAAACTCGTAGCACTAATGCACGGTCGAATGATCGGGATCTAAAAAAGATAAAAAAAATTAATTTAAATGAAAAAACTAAAAAGGTCTTTTTCGCATTTTTATAATAAATGCTCTGCGTTTCTATTCGTTTCTTTTGCCGTCGTGTCCATCGTACAATATTATATAACATATAACGTCCGTCCACTGTGAAGTACATTCTTCTGTGCGTGTACATAAATGCGTGCTCGCGCTAACTGGGACGGCGAAAAACAAGAGCTTGTCTGAAAGCTTTTTCGAGTGGTATAAATGTAATTTCCGTACCTATGTAAAATATACAAGTTCCTTTTTGGTGTTTCCGTTCTCTTTTGCAGAGAGAGGTCGTTCGTTTAAAATCGAAACTCGCCAAAGGCCTGCAAAGTCTCCGTCGCCGCTGGAAAGCGCTTCCTCGAGCTGTGGAGCCGACGACCTTTTTTTGAAATTTTATTCTCGTTAATGCACTTCACCCCGAGGATATATTTTCTATGCGTATTAATTATTTTTTACTTCGTTTGAACGGGTACATTTAATGCTCCCAACAAACCTCTCTAAACCCTAACCTGCAAGAACGTGAAAAGCAGTCGTAATTCAGACTTATTCGTCCATAAATAAAATAATCGGTACAATTATTACTGCTGCTCATCGCAATGTCGTATAATATTTATTGTATATTATATAAATACATTTTTAAAGTATAAAAATATTTGTAAAACGTTTTTATATTTCTAGAATCTAGATGATCGATGAATTTTCGTTTTTTTTTCATTGTAGACGTAGAATTTGATTGCCAAACAAATTAACAGATACGTTTTGGCTGGAAGATTAGTTAGTATAACATCAAACTTTACATTTTAATAATCGTCTTTTGAATATAATCTGAACGAGTATTAAAATTATACATATATTTACAAAGTAATATAACGCTATATTATATAATGTATATGCTTTATTAATGCTTATTAATTATTTTTTTATTTATTAATCCTTTCCGCAGATGTAATTTATTAACTATCATTGTTGCATGTTACGAATTTCCTATAATAATATAGACATTGCGTCGTATACGCCTTTGTTTTAATATAATAAGACGCATAGGTGTATCTATATTTCGCCATTCGGTTTTAATCAAATTATATAATATAATATTATATTATACAAATACAATAGAGATGATGGTATACGGACTTGCAGTTTTTACGATACAAGAGACACAAAAGCACTCACAACAATTACAAGGTGTTCTCCGGCTGGCTTTACGTCGGGCCCGCGGTCATAAAAACCTATATTCAGCTAACGTCTTGGACGCCGTATCTGGGATGACATGACACACAGCAGAGTCCTGCTCCTGTGCATGTTATAACGACACAACTTTACTCGCAGTCGTAAAACTGTTACCCTGAGGCGGCCGCATTAATTATATTATCATTTCGATATATATACAATGCTCGTTACATATATATATATAATAATAATAATAATAATAATAATAATAATAATAATAATAATAATAATAATAATA
>JAIUCT010000019.1:1722025-1735812 GCA_021307375.1 Tetraneura akinire | reverse complement strand
TAATAATAATAATAATAATAATAATAATAATAATAATAATAATAATATAATATGTATCGTTAAATCCTGCACACGATAAACGATAATGGGGTTACGCGTGCATTAAACCATTATGTCCTGCACGCTGGCTTTGTGCGGTCGAAAACACTTCCAGTACATTAAGCTTTCGTCGTATTATTCCTAATAGATATAATATTATTATATCACACACCTATAAAGTGGACGAGTAGAGAGCAAATTTTCCTATTTTTACTATAGGATTTTTTATTTTTCTCCAAAGACATCAAATATGTTCGCAAAATATAAAATCATTATACGAACGCCGTTACAGTAAATTATTCGCTTGTCGACTTGTCGTAAATCGTAATCCATTTTTTTTTTTTTTATTCGCTTAATGAATACCCGTTTTTGACAAATAAGAAAATTCCATTTTTTCGTCGAGTAGGGACTATACTATCGTCTAAATCCCTATCTTTTATGTGTGTTAGACAGAAAAAGAAAATCGACGCTTCCAATCCCCTTAACTATCGAAATATTAATAATTTAACATTATTTGCTTGTCTAAACCCAGTTGCAGTCTTCACACAGAAGTTTAAAATATTATAAATTCGAGAAAAATTCAATAATATTCTTTTATTTATCGCCTCTTAAACCTCATAATATGTCATATGACTATGAAATCTTAATATTATACAGCATATTTCTGTTGCGGCACGTTTACGCTTATACCATCGTATTATTATTATTATTATTATTATTAATTTATTACGAATTATAGATTTGTGATACTTTTATGCGTATACGACGTATGGTTATTTTCATTAGGTACATCATAATAATAATAATAAATTAATAACCAACGAAATAATTATTTAATTTTTTTTTTCTTTCTTCCAAACGTATACTTAATAATATTAATTAATGCGTCCGTTTTCATTAAAATATTAGGTATAATAATTATTGGCAATTGTACCGCATCATCGCGTCCAACGCGTGTTATATTGTTCAAAGTTCAATATTATATACCGGACAATCGTTTCGAAATTAAAATATATTTATTTTATTATTACGATTAATTTTTGCGTCCATCATGCCGGTCTCGGAATTAACGTGGACACAATATAATAATATGATATTAATAATACGAACCGTTATCGTATCCGTATACGATAGTATAGGCATTATAATATTACTATAATGGCACATTCATTGCACCGGGTCAACCCTTCCTTATTGTTTGTGACCAAGGGCGATCTAATTTCACTTTTTTTTTTTTTTTTTTTTTATCCATAGATTTTACAAACGGTCCAGTTTTACTACCCGGTTTATTAAACGACATCGCCGTTAAAACTCCTTGCAGTTATATTATTATACTATATAGTAATAACCGATAATGACGACGGTTGGTCATAATAATAATAATAATAATAATAATAATAATAATAATAATAATAATAATAATAATATCGTATATAATATTATTACGTTATATTATAGCGTACGATAACAATAATTATTATTGCAGTAATAATAATAATAATAACTACGGGCACCGTTCAATCTCTTTCTCTTTCAATCATTTTGGAAAATTAACGAGCCGGTCAACTTGGCCTGTGTGCGTGTGTGTACACATAATATAATAATATTATAAAAATACAATGCACGCATCACCACTCACACAAAGGCGGTTCGTGCGAGTAATATTCGCGTCTCTTGGCCAAAACCATAATAATATCGCATTATATGCGGGTAGTAAAATATTTAAAAAATAAAAATTGTTTTTTTATTATTCCAATATTAAAGCAGGTCAATAAAAAAATACTGGCGGCCTTTATCGGTAGCTACAATACTGACTCAATAATAAATTACTCTTTTCGCTCTATCTATTGCCGTACACTCTCACACGCGTATTATTATTTCTAAAAGGAATTTTTTCCTGCGCATTTCTCTTATTGTTTTTGAGAATAATCGTAAAACAATTTTACTGCCACGGCACACAGGCTTTCCGTCGAACACCAAAAGAGTCCTGCACAGTGGCGTATCCAGGGGGTATTAAGGGGTTGTAAGTTGTAACTCCCCCTAAAATTGTTAAATATTTAAATATTATTATTAATGTCTCATAATGTTATACAAATAAAATATATTTTTGTTTTTTTTGTTTTTAAGTACACTTTTACTATCCGAAATAATGTACAGATTTTCATGAATAGCATATGTCTCCGGTTGGAAAGTGGATGTAGTTATTACTTTATTTAGGCCATTTTTCGAATTCCTCAAAATAGAATCTAAGCAGTAAAAAAAACAACGAAAAAATAACAAAAAAAACGGCATTTTTCACGAAAACTAAAATTTTGACGAATTTGATTTCAATATTTCACGATAACTCGCCAACTCGGCCAATTTTTAAGTTAAAGACTTGAAAATTGTATTAAGTGTTTATATAGGTACTACTCGTTTATATATGTGTTAAAATTTTGGAACCGTTACATTAATTTTTCTACAAAATATAGGACTTTAAATATTTCATAAATTTCTCGTCTTTATGTATATAATGTTTGATAAAATTGGCAATTTTGGTCATTAAGGTGTGAAAATTTTAATGAAGTATATTTATATATTACTTAATATTAATTCAAAATATTAGAAAAATCGATAGGTAGTCTCAACTTTTTTTTTATGTCTGAAGAAGTGAAGACACTATTACTACCCGAAATGATATTCTGATAATCACGAATAGCATATGTATATGTTTCCGGTTTGAAATTGGATGTTGTTGGTACTATATTTATGTCATTTTTTGAATTTCTCAAAATTGACCCTATGCGTTAGATAAAACGACGAAAAAATGACGAAAAAACGGCAATATATTATCTGACATAACTTCGTTCAGAATCGTTATTTCGAATGCAATGGTTCATCATTGCATTCAAATTCTAATTAAAATTAAATAATATGATTTACACATCTATATCCATGTGGCAGGAGTATCCCTTCCCTTTTTATTTCTATAATTAGCATAATAAAAAATAAACTAATAATAACGATAAAAACAAACGAAATTAAAAACCGTTTAATCTGTTAATTTTTTTAAACCCCCACCCAACCAACAAAAAAAAATCCTGAATACGCCACTGGTCCTGCAGATAGGTAGGTACTATTATTTATTTTATACGAAACGAGTGGCGCGTGCCATTACACGTAACAAACCACGCCTTAATTAATAATATTCGAATAATAATAATAAAATAAAATTTAACACCACCACATGTGGGTTTTCGTGAGCACGCGAACTATTATACACTTACACAAGCCGGGATCGTGACTTATCACAACGTATCCAAAGATTATGTAGAATATTATCATTATTATGTGTTCATGGAGAAAATAATGTTATTAGCCAAAATCCCGAGAGATCGCGTCGCGTAACTCCAAGCCTAGTCGTGTAGTATTATTATTTTTAGCAATAAAATACGCTTCCGTTTGTTTTTACTCGTTTAATAAAACATTACAATTATTATCATAATATATATTATTATACTATTTTGAAACGCCACATAATTATACGATTAACGAGAATTGTTTATTGCATTTTGTTTATTTATTTTTGAAAAAGATAGGGAAAAAAACAGTCCGTAAATCGTAATATATGCGCAACACATGTCTCCTCATCACATAACACGCGCGAGTCGTCTTGATCGTCGTCCGTACGCAACTATATTAATAATTATTACGTGTAGACTTAAAGTCTCCGGGGAAATTAATTGCAAACACGAAATTATAGCAGAGAGAACCATAATGTAGGAAAAAAAAGTGCGTTTATTACACATATTGCGTCATATTATTATTATACTTACCGTGAATTTCTTTGGTCACCCGGGTCGTAATAATTATTATTGTTACCGAACAAATCGAATGAAAAAGAAATAAAATTATTTATATTCAAATAAAAAAATCAGCTACGAGGTGTTCGTATTTATATTATATTAATATGTACCTGTATTATATTATTATATCGTCGTATTTTTTTGTTTTTTTTTTCAAAATAATGTTTACATTTCAAATAGATAAATAATTAAAGCGATATCGCGTCTGTATAACATTATACGTCTCTATACATATTATATAGGACGGCGTTTTATTCGAAATTATTTCACTCGTCGTATACCTGTGTAATGGTATAGGTATTGTATTTAATACAAATGCCTATAGCTAATAAATAGATAACAATATACTCGTATAACGAATTCGACGTATAAAATGTAAATAATTACATCATACAGTTTGTTTTACAAAGAAAAAGTCACGAAAAATATCAAAACAAGGTACTTAATAATATTAAGTAACTATTTGCCCAGTTGTTATAATAACGATACGTCTTATTATTTAGGTTGCCGGTGTAAATTGCGTCTAAAACAATTTATAACAGTATATTATTATTCACCCAACATTTTTTTTATTTTTTATTTTTTTGATACTCCTGCCGCACAGGATACAAGTTTGCGAATCATAGTGTTTAATTTTAATTAGAATTTGAAAGGAATGATAAACCAATGCATTCGAAAAAACGATTCTGAGCGAAGTTCAGTCAGATTATAATTTATTGATTGAACTAAAAATATCAACTTAAAACAGCTATAAAAAAAAAATTGATATTAGGGATTTTTCTAATATTTTAGTATGATGTTAAGTAATATGTAAGTTTACTTCAGTAAAATTTTCAAACCTTAATACCAAAAATTGACAATTATATCAAACATTATATACGTAAAAATGAGAATTTTACGAAATATTCAAAGTCCTATATTTTTTAGAAAAATTAACCAAACGGTTCCAAAATTTTAACATAATTATATATAGTAGCTATGTGAACACCCAAAAAAATTTATCTCTATCTTAAAAATTGCCTGAGTTATCGTGAAATATAGTAATTGAATTCGTCAAAATTTCATTTTTCGTGAAAAATGTCGTTTTTTCGTCCGCTTAGGGTCAATTTTGAGAAATTCGAAAAATTACCTAAATAAAGTACCAACTAGATCCACTTTGCTACCGGAAACATACCCTGTTCATGATAATCGGAGCATTATTTCGGGTAGTAAAAATGTTTACAGAATAAAAAAAAAAATCACACATCATTGTAAAACCAATACATTCTTCGCTTCTCTCAGAATCTAAAATCAATTAATGGGATACAGGTGTAAAAATGATATTGTAAAATTTTGATTAAAATAGGAATGTAATGATAAAAAAAAAAACACGATAATTATATAATAATATTATTTTATTTTTAAATTAACATAATATAATTACAAACACTATATACAACTGAATATTAAATAATATATGGAATACATAATAAATAATAAATTTAATGTATATTTTATAATCGACAGTAATGTATGATATTAATATCATACCAGTATAATAATTAAAAGTTATGTATATTAATATTAATTAAATAAAATCTGCTTACAGTAGTCAATAATAAATAATAATGTACTTGATAAAATTATAATAATAGTAATATTATAGTAGTTATAATTGTAATCACAATATTATTATTTTATTCTCGATATATAATAATGATTATATTTAATTGTAAAGAAAATAATAACACTGGTATATTAATAAGAGATTATACAATGACGAAGTGAAATTATGAAGTTTAATGTATGTTATTTTTCCATAAATATCAAATTTAATTAGTAAATATGGTTTGTTGGATTATTGACCACAAATAAAAAGAACTAGGCTGTTTTTCTTTTTTTTTTTATTAAAAATTTAATAAATGGAATATATATGTTTAATCGACAAAAATGTACAATATTAAAAGTCATACTCGTATAGTAATTAAAAGTGACGTATATTAATATTAATTAAACAAAGTCTGATTAAAGTAGTTAATAACAAAGAATAATGTATTTGGTTAAATTATAATAATAATAATAATAATAGTAATAGTTATAATCACAATATTATTATTCTATTCTCATTATATTATAATTATAATGATTATATTTAATTGTAAAGAAAAATATAACACAGGTATATTAATATGAGATTATAAAAAAAAGGTATGTTATTTTTCCATAAATATCAAATGTAATAGTTAATATTATGGTTTGTTGGATTTATTGACCATAAATAAAAATAACTAGGCTGTTTTTCATTTTTTTATTAAAACAATATTGAATTTAATATAAATGAATATTTGTAATTAAAGTCTATCGGAAATGAAAAATGTTATACTGCATGTATTAGTTCAAAAATTGGGTGAAATATACACACTTTTATATTTTATATATTTATTAAGATTATATTCTTATACTTATGTTATGTTACAACTTATAACATACAACAATATAATTGAAATAATTAATATTAAAGTACATTTTTTTTAATTATTACAATGTGGTGCATATTATAATGAATTTAAGATACTATTCTATATGTCTAATTTTAATATACAAGAACAATGCTTAAACTTTGTGTTTAAATTTATATTACTATAATAAAAATATTTGATTTACCAAAATGCCAATTTCTTAATTAGGTAGGTATTTCATATTTTTTAAAAATGTTTAAGGTATTAACTTCTGTTACGGATAATAATAGATTGTCAATTAATTTTTCATACTTAATTTTTTTATCCTCATATACTTGTTCTATTGAATTGTTTTCATTTATTTTTACATTGAAGCTTAAATACATTATACTTAACTCAGGTTCAATTAATTATGAATTATTATATTTACAATTTTTTTATTTATAGCTGTTTAAAGTATAAAAAAGAAGAGCTGATAATCCTGCCGCAGGGATACAGGTGTGCAAATCATAATTTTTAATTTTAATTAGAATTTGAATGCAATGATAAACAATTGCATTTGTTTATCATTTAATATTTTTATTAACAAAAATAAACTATATGAGTATATGATTATACAATGACTAAGTTAAAATATGAAATTTAATGTAGGTATGTTATTTTTCAATAAATATCAAATTTAATTAGTAAATATGGTTTGTTGGATTTATTTATCAAATAATAATAACTAGGCTGTTTTACATTTTTTATTAAAACAACATTGAAATTAATACTATTATATATTTTAATTAAATTCTATAGGAATAGAAAAAAATTATACTTCAAAATTTAGGTTAAATACGAATACCTAATATTTTATGTTAACCATAACTTTTTATGTTTTATATATTCATTAATATTATATTCTTATATTTATGTTATGTTATAAGATACAACATCTTAATTGATATAATTAAAATTATAGTAAAATTTTTTATGTTTAGGATGAGGTGCATAGTATAATGAATTAAAGATACCTAATTTTAAATGTCTAATGTTCATATACTAGAACAATAAATTCATAATCTTTGTGTTTAAATATATATTATTATAATAAGAATATTTTATTTACCCAATAGACAATTTTATAATTTGGTATTTCATATTTCTTTATGATTTTATCACGAATTTTGTTAACCTCTGTTGCGGATAATAATAGTTTTTCAATTAATTTTTTATACTTCATTTTTACGTTAAAATATTGTCGTCCTAGTGAATCGTATTCATTTCTTTTTACTTCTGAAGACTCCTCTATTTCTGATCCATTTCTTTTTTCTTCTGAAGCCTTTTTTGTTTCTGATTCTACTCGTAGTTTATCGATTTTAATGGTGACTCCAAGTTTTTTAAATTGTTTTTCTAATAACTCTTTCCACTTTTTATTGATTATGTCATCTTTACTATGTTGTTCTTTAAACAAGTGTTGACAATCGAAAATATCAAAAATGTAGTGATATTTTGAAGGAAATACTTTTTTTATTTTATCCGTGTATTCCGATAAATAAATGTATAAATTAAAATTTTTACCTTTTATTAATGGTATATATTCGTTTTTAAATGTTTCATAAAAAATCACCGATATTAAAAATGAAAAATATACATCAAAGTATTCAAACCACAACCTTGGGTTGCGAATAATATCACTAGTATTCATACTTGAAAATATATCTCTTATAGTTTTGGGTTTTTCATTCCAAGTAAATTCAATCACACCTATGTATTTATTAAATTGATCTTCATGTTTTTCATAGTGTTCATTATATAGATTTTCATTCATTAATTTTTTTAATAATAATTTAAATTCATTGTCATCGTTATGATAATCATTATGATCATGATCATTATGGTCTTGTTTTTCATTAAAAATATTTTCCTCAATATACGAATTACAGGTGCAGTATTCTATTTGAAACATGTATAACTCGTTTATAAGAACTATAGCTAACCGTTTTATTTCATCGTACATCTCATTTTCTATTAATGTATTAATAATACTACTCATAGAATCCACATTTAATACTAATGAATTTAAACGATTATATTTGAATTCCTGTTTTTTAGAAATTTCTTTTAATCTATTCATAGTATTAAAAAGATTTTCTTTTGTTGCTTTCATTCCAACATAGCTTTTTTTTTCTTCATTCATGTTCCAGATTATCTGAATCAATTCTAGAAACATGTCACGAACAGTTTTGCATTTATGTTTATTTTCTGTGGATAATACATTTATCTCTTGATTACAAATGTTCTTCTCAAAAAAGTTCTGTACATTTTTATCATTCTTCGTTCTTGGAGTATATTTTCTATAATCGTAATGGAGAAACACAAAATATTTAATAAAACATTTCATAACATTTTTATGTTTTATAATTAATTGAAAAATATTTTCTGAAATACCGTTTAAATTACTAGTACCTATGCTAATCTTAAAAATTTTAGGAAAATTAAGGGCTTCTTCAAGTTCATCATTTTTAGAAAAAATATTTTGAAATGTTTCAAACATTAATATTTCTTGATTTTCAATTTCTTTTGTATTATCTGATTTTAATAATGAAAAAAAATCGATTAATTCCTCTGGCAGATTTATTAAATCTGAAAACATAAAATTTATATCTTCAAACATATTCTTCAGAATGTTATATTCTTTATCTTTTAAATTTTTCTTTGTTTCTTCGATTATTAATATTATGATTGTTTTATATACAAGTTTCATATACCAAAATATAATATCGACGTCATCTGATTTGATTATCTCAGATTGTATTTCTACTATATCATATATTTTTGGATGATTCATGAATTCCAATTTCACACGTTTTAATAGATTCATTAGATCCTTATTTAATTCATCTCCATTCAACAGCGTATGCCGTTTTGTATGACATTCTTCACTATCTTTTTTTTTTAATATATTTTCTTTTATATAGGATACTGTACTAAACATTTCATTAACATATTTATATTCAAAATAGAGATGTTCATTAATTCTTAAAAATTCATCTTTCATCGGTAGTTGACAATTATATGCCATGAATTTTTGTATATCATTTTTTACGTCAATTAAAAAATCTATATTTTTAGAAATTGATATATCATCCTTTTTTTGAATTTTAATATTAATTTTAAAAAATAATGAAAATAGAGATTTTATAAAATCTGTGTCAATCGGAGGATAAAAATTTGTTTCCAAAAATTCCAAGAATCTATTTATAATTTTAATAATATATTGAAAAACAAGATATAAATTGCATTCATTTTTTTCAATATTGGATATACTAATTTCGCTGTTTATAAATTGAGCGAATATGCAACTCATCAAATAATAATAATTATACTTATTATTACGATCACCATCAAGATGCCTTGTATCTCCATAATATATCTCATAAGTTTCTCCTATTTTCTCCATTTTGCATGATATATAATTTTCATTTTTCGTCATATCTATATGTTCTAAATTTAATTTCTCCAATTCGGGAATGATATTGTATTCTGTTGATGAAATGTTCACTGACTTAAAACACATTAAGAAAAATAATAATAAATTAACTGACCACATCTTTTACGATTTTCTTAAAATTTAAACACAAAAATCGACTAAACTTTTAGAAATAATTATTCTGTATACTGTTACTATGTTTTTTCTTTTGGTTTTTATACTTCAATGTTTATTCAAATTATTATGTGTATCGTGTATGTTCATATATCAAACAATTGTATAAACATTGAATATTTAAACATCATATGTATGGATGCAATTATTATTTATATAAGAATGTTTAATTAAATATTTCAAAAAAATTACATTATTCTTTTAAATAAAAAAAAATTTTCCTTCTTTTACAATAATTATTATAGATAACTTACCAACTTTAAAATTCTCAGCTTAAATTAATACTATATATTTACTAAAATTATTTTTATTATTTAATAAAATTTTCAAGTCTCTAACATTAAAATTGTTATCGTGAAATATTGAAATCGAATTTGTCGAAATTTCAGTAGTCGTGGAAAATTCCGTTTTTTCCAAAAATTCGAAAACATTAAAATAAAATACCAACAACATCCACTTTCTAACCAGAAACATAGGCTATTCGTGAACATATGAGTATTATTTCCGGTAGTAAAAATGTCTTCAGAAATATTAAAAAATACACACATCACTGCTTCTCTCAGAATCCAACACGTTAAACATCTGTTCCAACGGATATTCTATGAACAGAATTAAAGAATTGAAATATCAACCATTCTATAAAATAATATAATTGATCAATTCGTCGACAAATTTTTTTGATTGGATTCGAAAAGGCGTAAATACGAATTTGTCAGTAGTCTTGATGGAAAATACGCTCTACAGTATACACCATATCTTTCGAGAAGAATTATTTCGTTAATTGTTGACGGTTAACGGCGTTTCGACGTTATAAGTTTCATTCGTCAACTATTTCACTAGCATTATTTATATTTTTATAGAACCTACGAGTTCACCTACACTTTCAGTAATCGTCGTTGGATTTTTTTATTCTGGTTATTATTTTAGATTCTGAGCGAAGCAGTTATTATAATGTTATAATATAGCAGTCATTACAATGATGTGTGATTTTTTTGTTTTTTTTTTTATTCAGAAAACTACCCGAAATAATGCTCCGATTTTCACGAGAAGCATATACCTATAACCGATTGAAAAGTGGATGTTGTTGGTACTTTATTTATGTCCTTTTTCAAATTTCTCAAAATTGACCCTTAGCGGTAGAAAAAACCACGAAAAACTGACGAAAAAATGAAAAAACTGCATTTTTCACGAAAACTAAATTTTCGACGAATTCCATTTCAATATTTGTCAATAACTCGGGTAATTTTAAAGTTAAAGACTTAAAAATTTTATTGAGTGTTCACATATGTACTATACAGGGTGATCCAAATAACTTACTACACTCATTTTCTCAGTTAATTTTGAAGTTTTTCAATTTTATTTTTTTACAAAATATTTGGTGTACATTACACTATATTTTTACATAAACATATAATTTTTTTTCCTATTAAATTTTTAGGTTTTATACTTTTTTTTAAATAGCATGCTATATTTTTTTTTTATTCTATGACATGGGAAATAATTTAAAAATAATTTTTGTGATGAAATTTTTTATTTTTTTCAATTCTTTTTTATAATATACGTCTTTGAAATTCATTTCTTTTTCATACATAAGCTACATTAGCTTTGGTCAGATTTTTAGATCACTGTAACTACGGTTCACACTTTCAAATTTTCCATACGATTGTACATTTAATTATTATAAAATTAAATACGTATAATTATTGTGCATGGTTTATTTATAAATATACCTAATCTGTATTCGTATCATATTATTATAGTGGTTATCGTTAAACATTTAATGAGTCCACGATTACGTGTGATTGTGAGGATAGATGTAGGTATTTAATTGATTGTGTTTATCATCATAATTGGATACTAAATTGGAAATACACACGCGTAATATTTTGTAGGTTTATTATGATTTAATAATAAATTACTTATTATTGAAAAACGTTGGTAAACAATGAATTTGGCGTATCCGAAAAAGTACTTTTAAAAATTGTATTTTTATATAAAAATGTAGTGTTTCAGGTTCTATATATTTTGTAAAAAAAAAAATTGAAAAATATTAAAACTGACCGAGAAAATGAGTGTAGTAAGATATTTGGATCACTCTGTATATATGTGGTAAAATTTTGGAACCGTTACGTTAATTTTTCTAGAAAATATAGGACTTTGAATATTTCGTAAAATTTTACGTTTTAATGTATATAATGTTTGATAAAATTGTTAATTTTGGGTATTAAGGTCTGAAAATTTTACTGAAGTGTATTACTTAACATTATACGTATATAAAAATATTAAAAAATTCCAATTCTCAATTTTTTTTATATTGCTGTTTAAAATTGACATTTTTAGTTTAAACGAAAATCTTTGAATCCCTAGGAGAATATTCTTCTTATTATTTCTCAATACTTTTACAATAAGAATTAATAGAAAAGCCAAAAATTGACAATTTTATAGAAACATACTGTTTTACTGTTTATAACTGATATGTATCTTAATGTATTTAATGTTTTTAAATTATATTTATTATCTTATGCTCGCCCACAGAAGCAATATTAATATGGAAATTATACTTTTTAAATTTAATCATACTTTTCGTGTGGCCACTGTCCATCGACATGAGAACCTGTTAAAAATAAAAACTTATGATGGAGAAGATAATTCTAGCGGTAATAATATTATGAATGTTTAGTGGTTTACCAATATATCTATAATCCAATGTAATTTAACTTTTACATTTTTTTTTTCAGCATCCGTTTAAATCAGGATCAATGCAGGTGTTGATCTTCCATGTAGATTCTGCTCAGATAATAATTGTCTCACAGGACGACGTATACTTTTATTCGTTATTTTTCAATACTAAATCTCCTGTCCTACGTCCAACGTTCGTCCTATAGAACTTTTCTATATATCTTTTTTGTGCGTTATTATTATAAACTATACTACCGTATCCTAACATCTTTTTTCCGTTTGATGAATTTAACGGTTAGGCATATACCTATATAATATTATTGTATTCGTTTTATCTAATCCGTATAATATATTAATTTCATATAAATATGGTTGACTATTATAATTGATATCCGCATTACGTTCATCATAAAACAATAATACATTGTTAAACTATAATATAGTTATAATATAGTACATAATATAACAGCATGCGGCTATAAGTCGGTGTACGTTGAAGTACGCGGCGTTCGAACCGTAAAAACAAACCGTTCATGGTAATATACGAGTAGTTGCGGTTACCGAAATCGCGGTAAGCCCAGATAGCGAACCCCTCGTGTATAGACGGCAGCGCCAGGGAGGGCGGTCGAGACGAACACGAGGAGATCTCATATATCGATGATGATCCGCATTATTGTTGCGCGTCTTGTAATCTCGAGCTCGTATGCGTAATTCTTCGGTCTGCGGCTCGGCGAAATACCTTTACGCCGAAGTTGTTTAGGAATGACCTTATTATATTCGTAGGCGCGTCGACCGGGGGGTGTGGGAGGGTGGCAAGTGGAAGAAATTCCGCGTCTGAAATATGGTTTCGACGAGGGCGGGCGACCTGTAATATAGATGCGAAAATTATGTAAAATCCGTCGTTTTGGCCGTGGAAAAGCCATATTTATATATTCATTGCACTCGATACGACTCGGGTTTGCGGTAGATTTGCATCCTAATTTATTTTCCGCTCAGCGATAATTTTGTCCCCTGAACCCTCTCCCCATTCCGCCGGTCACGAGACATCCCCGGAGGTTGTATGTGAGATGCAAAACCTTATGGACGTCGTATAATAATAATAATAATAATAATAATAATAATAATAATAATAATAAT